>VZRV01001957.1:165250-182031 GCA_013398115.1 Falcunculus frontatus
GGGTGACAGGGGTGGGAGCGATGCGGGTTTGGATCCCCCCACCCCCCCCACCCCTTCACCTCAGCCGCTCCCGCGCCGTCCTCGCGCCGCCCCGGCCCCGCCCCCGGCGCGCGCTGCCACCGCCTCCTTTCCGGCCGTCGCAAAAGGGGCGTAAAAAAAGCGCCGCCCGGTGCGGGGAGAGGAGGTAATGCCGGGGGTGCCCCGGCGTCGGCGCGGTGGGGTCTGCACGGGTCCCTCCGGCCGGACGGGACTCCTGAGGGCGCGGGGGGGAGCGGGGAGGGCCCCGAGGTGGGGCTGGGCCCGTGCCCGGGCTGGGCCGGTGTCCGGGGGGACTCGGGCTCCGCCGTGGGCGGGGGCGAAGCGTCGGCGGGGCCAGGGATGCCCTGGGCCCCTCCCCGGCCGAGTGTTCGCCAGGCCCCGTGGCAGTCCCGCGGCAGCCGGGCCGGGCGTTTGTTTTGGAGGACGAGGCGCTCCTGGGCTGTTTTCCCCCTGCCTCATCCCCTCAGGATGAGGGAAAAACCCAGTTTAATGCACTGGGACTGATTTTTCTGGTCATCCGGGGCAACTGGGTGGGGACCTCCGCGGTGACTAAGTCTGGTGTCCTGGTGATTGGAGAGGTGCAGCTCTGCTTCCTCCCGAGCTTATCGAGCACAGCCAAGGCCCTGCCACTTTCTCGTCTCCTCCCTCTGACGGGGCTGCCTGAGGTGGCTTTTCACTGCTGGAATTTGCCTTGCTGAGGGTGTGGAGAGTGGAGCTGAGAGCACCTGTTCTTAGGCCAGTGGTGACCTTTGATTTGCACAGCTTGTTTTCTCTAGCTATGCGGTACGGATGGCTTCGGAGCTCTCTGTCTTCCTTTCTCTGCTTTATTTGCTGGATTTCAACCAGGTTTTCTTTTTTTTTTCCCCTGGTTGTCTCCTACAGATAAATAGCAAACTCTTACTTTTAGTCTCCTTTCTCTACTGCTTATCCTCTACTTCCTGTGGAGAGTTATATCTGTCTGGTCACCTGCTTTCAAGGGAGATGGAACATTGTGAGGGTCCTTGTTTGTGCTGGAAAAGCTGTTCCTGACCCTGTATTTTCTTTTCACATCTGCCTCATGCTATCTCTGGCCAGCTAAAGCTCTCCATCTCCTGCATGTTTCTTGTATATCTTGAAAGTTGAACAGACAGTGAGCTGGGTTAAATTTGGAGAGGAAAAAAGCTACAGCAAAACTGAAATAACGAACATAAATCTGAAAAAACCCTGTGCGTAACTGTTTTTAGGTGGTTGTTCAGCATCACCACGGAGACAAAGCTGCTCCAAACTAATTTAACTTTAGACTTCTCAGTACTGGTGCAGTTCTTAGTGCTGTCAGTTGATGACCTGAGTGGTGTCACCTGCTGTCCCGAGAGAGGTGTGGGGGGACTGGCTGTGCCGCAGTCTGTAACATAACTCACTGCTCTGGTGGGAGTTTTTGCTGCTGCTGGAGTTTTGGCTGGTGGATGCAGGGTTTTACAGCTGCATTGGGAACACTCGTTTCTTGTTGTTCCTTCAGCAATTCTCCAAATAACTTTCTCTTTCAAAGGAGTAATCCTATAAAATCATCTTGCTTTGCTGATGGCAAATGAAATACTCTTTAGGGCAGCACCTGGAAACTTTTGATATCCTAAAATCTCGTTTGTGTGCTCAGGTGTGTCTCGCCTCTTTGTGTTGCAGGATCTTATGGTTCTCTAGCCCAGCAGCTGCCTGCCCAAGACAATTCCTAGGCCACCCAACCCATGAGTGGGCACCGGAGCATCAAGAGGCGATGTGGGGAGTCGCACCTGGAGGGCCCCACGGGCTGTGGTCACGGCCCCGCCGCCGCCTGCGTGCTCAGCAAACTGGTGCAGTTGCCCACACCGCCCCTGTCTAAGCACCAGCTCAAACGGTTAGAGGAGCACAAATACCAGAGTGCCGGACGGTCCCTGCTTGAGCCCCTCATGCAGGGCTACTGGGAATGGTTAGTTGGAAGAGTTCCAGCCTGGATTGCCCCCAACCTGATCACCATCATTGGACTGTTAATAAATATATTTACAACTCTGCTATTAGTATGTTACTGCCCAACAGCTACAGAACAGGTGAGTTAAGGACTCCTGAGACTCTTTGTTTTGATTGCTGTCACTGGTTTTGGGTGGGTTGTTGCTTTGGGAAGAGCTGGTTCTTGCTGTTCAGCCCGCAGTCCTCGTCCTTGTAACCTGTTCTCTGTAAATGTTTGTGCCTCTCTGTGACGCTGGCATGCAGAGAGAGCACGTGTGGATGCTGGAGTGAGACAGCAGTTCCTGGGGCCAGCACACCCATGTGGGGCAGGGTCTGACACCAAAACAGCCGTGAGGGACCCGCTGCACAAAGCTCAGCCCCACCAGGAGCTGGAGCAGTGGCTCTGCAGCCGCCTGGCCTGTGTGGCAGGAGGAGTTGGTGCCTGTTTACTTTCTGTGCCCGGGACGGGGTGGCTCCCCATCAGCTCTGGGATTGGAGCTGCCACACGAGCCAGGTGGGTTGGACATGCTGGGTCTGTACCAGAGCCAAGGCACTGAGCTCCGGAGTGGTGCTGCTTGAGATATCAAAGCTGGTGTGACCAAACCCAGCTCAGTGAGCCACAGGGGCACCTTCCTGGGCCCCAGCAGGTTCTATGTCCTGGCAGCTCAGTCAGGACTTTGGCACAGTGTGGTGGGGCTGTGGGAACATGGGGTTGTGTTCCTGACCTGTGGCCGTGCTGTGAGGAGGCCAGATAAAAGTCAGTGTTTTATTCTTTGTTCTGAATGCACTAAAAGCTCCTGACCTGCCCTGAGCAGAACTGTTTTAACCTGATTTCAGGGGTACAAAAGTCTTTTTGAGGCATTTCAACTTCTGTCACCAGTTACCTCATAAGGCACTTGAAGACTTTCATTTTTGTGCACTGGAAAAGCTTTTGCTTGAATGTTGAATCTTAAAAGCTGTTTTTATGTGTGTATACTGAGAAAGGGAATTATTTGGTATTAGAAATGTGTTACACACCAAATAGCTGCGAATGTCTCAAGAGCTCCAGCTCTTAAAATATATGAACTCCTTCCTAACCAAGTATCCCAGCTGGGGTTGGGAATCCAGCAGGACACAGTTTGTTCCTCACCAGACTCCAAAACCCCACGTAGGTTGACACAGTCAGCACTACATCCCTGCTCCATGTATGACATGGGGAAGGGATGTTTGCCTCTCCTAGAAATCTGTTGAAATAGACTGTTTCACAATAACCTGTGGAATTTGGCTGGTGTAAGATAAACAGCGACTATTCAGTTTGAGCAGGGAATACTTGGAGCAGCTCCTTCCTTTTCCAGGCTGTGGCATTGTGGTGTGGGTTGGTTTAACTTGTGTTTACTTCTGAGCAGGGTTAGGTGGGGGCTCAGGCTTTGGAATTCAGTTTGATAGAGAGACTTCAGCTCTCAGGAACCCAGAGCTGGTTTGGGTCACTGAACCAGAGCAGAATTTAGAATTTGGAGAACAGTTGTGTTTTGATTGGTAATTAAACTTCTGAAGTTCCCGGGAAGCTGCACTCAGAGCATCAGAAAGTCAGAGTTAGCTGCAGGCTGCTGTGTTAAAGCACTGTTTGGTGTTCAACAGTTTGAGAAGTACTTTGTGTGAGGTGAATGAGATTTTCTCCTCACTTGAACTGAAAAATAACTTAGTGCTGGGGCAGCTTTCGGCCTGATCTGATTTGCTACATGGCACAGTGTGACGAGGGAGGTGCTTTTTAAGCATCAAGGAGCTGTCTGGGGAGGAAAATGGGGCTCTGAACAGGCTTTCTCCTCCTCCCTCCCGAAGCACTATTGATTTCTGATGTAAATTTTCTCCTCCTTGTAGCTCAGCCTTAGTTCTGCTTTTTTCAAGACTGACTCGTCCCTTCCTGTTGCTGAAAGGTGCAGGCAGGGCAGAGCTGTTGCTCAGGGCCTCGTGCAGCCGGAGAGAAAAGGAGATGCAAATACTTCCTGCTTAGCTGGGAGGACCCAGCTGGAAAAGTGCTGACTGATGGAATGGTACCTGAGTTAAAAAAAAAAAGGAAAAATTATCTGGATAGAGAGGAAGCTGTGAAATCTTACTCGGATATAAATAGGTCTAAGTGGAAACACCTACACTGCTAATGAAAGGAGCTTTTAAGAAAAGAGAGCCAGCAGACTGATTTTTAAGTTTATAGAGAAACCTTCAGGGTGACACAGTATAACTTAGCTGTGGCAGATAAAATCTGTACATGAGGGATAAAAATGGGGTGAAATTGTGTGGCATCAGAACCTTGGCTAAGTGTGGTGGTCTGCTCTTGGGTGACACATTTCCCCTTTCTCTCCTTGTGCTGTTTGTACAGACACTGCTGAAAGCAGAGCACAATGGCAGCTTTTGGGGCACAGTGAACTGTTTTGGTAAATGAAGGAGCAATGCAAGCTGTAGAAGGAAATATATTTAAGTTGATGTGCTACAAATTAGTCAAGGTTGTGTTGGCCAAAACCCAGGACTCCAGGGCTTTATGAGAGACAGGCCAGCTTGATTAAGCTGGATTTGGATTTTGTTGGTGTGGTCTGTAAAATAAAGCTGCTCATAAATGCTCACTTCTGTAAAGTGTGTCAAATGTGACGATTGCGAAATAGCCAATAATATCTGATTTATGGATGTGTAAACTGAGATGGAGTAATGGCAACTCTCTGGCTTTTATGTTCTTAAGGATTTATGCTTCAAAAAGCATAAAAAAGCTTGGATTGTAATCTTTGCTGTAGCAGGACTTTGGCATTGTTTGTGTTTCTGTCAGAGCAAAAATTGCAATCATGGACATGACTATTAAGGGTTCTTAACGTAGATTTGGCAAACCTGCTGGTGCCTTGTACTGGAGGGAGCAGTTGGTGGTGGAGGGGCTGTGCTACAGAGCTCTGGAAATGTTCTTGGCCTCAAAGTCACTGGCAGTGACACAGTTCTCAGCTGCTGAGTGGTGGAGGGCTGGTGAAGATGAGCTCAGTGTTTGTGACAAAGTTGGGGGCTAAAAGTTCCCAAGTTTCTGAAATCACTGGGACAACTTGCATGTATTTAACAAGGATTTTGTTGTGCACCACTTTGCAAATGTAGTATTACAATTTTTCCAGCTGTACAGTGCAGCTTCCTGCTTTAGAGCAGGGGCTGTAGCTATTAATCTGTCAGTGGTTTATTTACATTCCCCATGTCACAACCCATTCTGTCTGTCCTTGCAAGGACCAGCTGCTGAAAGGTCCCTGGGTGAGGAGGATGTATGTGCAAAGGAAAAACTGTTGTGTCAGGCTGTGGGACAGCTGAGCTGCAGGCTTTCTTTTTTTTAAAGATTGTTTTTTAAACCTTATTGTGATTGCCTTTCTCTCTTAGGCACCTCCGTGGGCATACATTGCTTGTGCTTGTGGCCTTTTCATCTACCAGTCCCTGGATGCTATAGATGGAAAACAAGCAAGAAGGACAAATAGCAGCACTCCATTAGGAGAGCTTTTTGATCATGGCTGCGATTCACTGTCCACAGGTATTGTTGTCATTTTTAATTGAAGTAGGAGGATTAAGTTACTCTATTTCAGGGATCAAATCCGCAATACAATAAAAAAGCTTCTTTACTGAAGAAAGGAAGACTGATAGTGCTGAATGTATCACTTTCAACCAAGAAAGTCACCTGTCTTTCCATAGACAGTGCTCTGGATCAGCTGATTGTCTTCTCTTGTACTACACTGAAAACAAAACTAAGCATGTGACTAATTTAACCTGAGCCATCACTTCTCTTTGATGCCTTAGCAGAGTCTTGGTTCTAAAGTATTTTCTGTAAGAAGCTGTCAGAATACTCTGCTGTATTATTTCATATTGATTTGATACAGAGTGATGTTAAGACAGGTCTAAGGCTAAGCAGTGGGACTTACAGGTCAGAGTTTAAGATTAGAATTGTCCAGGTCATTTCCTGGGTAGGTGGAGTTCATTGAGCCAGCCTGAAGTTTAACCCCATTGCAAAAGAATTGTAAAATCACAGAATATCCTGAGCTGCAAGGGTCCCACAAGGTCATCGAGTCCAACTCCTGATTGGGTGTTTTGGGTTCCTTAAATTCTAAAAGTCTTATGTTTTAAATTTTGTGAATTCTTTATCAAAGTTATGTGTGGAAAGGGTGGAGGAGAAAGCTTAGATATGTTATGCATCCTGAATGCATCCAGACCTTTGATTTTTCCTAATGGCTTCAGAAAACAGGGAAAAATGTCCAGCAAATGCAGGAGAAAACCCCAAAACTTTCTGCAGCTGCAGAAATCACTCAAGTCCCTTAATGGGATTGGGCATCACAGGGAATAAAAATGTAGGAGACTTAGAAACCCTTAATATTGATGACTTCTAATAATGGATATGGGTTGAAATCTATATTGTGCGGCCTGTATTTTTTCCAAGTGGAAGCGTTAATCTTTTATGTCTGTGAAATAACCATGCCAGGATAACCTTCCCACTGTCCCTCCTCTGGGCCCTGTTGTTAGCTTTGCTTCTGGTGAGGATCCTTACACACATCCGTCCTTTTCACTCTGTGACTGATTTTCTCCTGCAGTCTTTGTGGTTTTGGGAACTTGTATTGCTGTGCAGCTGGGCACCAACCCTGACTGGATGTTCTTTTGTTGTTTTGCTGGGACATTCATGTTTTACTGCGCGCACTGGCAGACGTACGTCTCAGGGACGCTGCGCTTCGGCATGTAAGTACCTGGCTGAGAGAAAGGGAAAGGCACCCTGTTCTCCTGAATTGCACCTTGTGTGGGCATAATGCAGCTCCTCAGAGCAGTAGCAAATTGTTTATATCCATAGACACACGCTGAGAGCTTGTGGCAGCTGTTGGATCTGTAATTAATAGTGAATGTCCCATAGCTTGTGTTAGGAGTGGTAAAACAGCCTTTTGGCCTGTTAATTAGAGCTTTTGATGTGATGTAAAGCTAAATAAGTAATGGAAAGTACCTGCTCTTTCATCCCAAGACTGGAATGCTTTGGTCAGATGGTGGCAGTCTGGCTTTAGCATTCATTAAACTCAGTCTTGATACTGCTTGATTGTGATGTGCAGTTAATCATTAATATTAACCATAACTCTTAAAATATACTGTGTTAATTCCCATCGTGCCTCCAATTTAAAGTTCTGAATCCCTTTTGGTTAGTACACGTCGTGGTACTGTCAATAATGGAACCAAAATTGCAATGCCGAGAAGGTCAGGAGCTGAAATCCTGTTTCCTGCTGTTTGAGGGTGGGTGGGAGGTGCAACACAAGGACTTGGTGGGCTGCGGGATTCTCTAACCTTAGTGGGGAAATAAATGTATTCTATGTTGAGAATTGATTCTGTGTTTGCATTCATGGAGTTAACAAATATATTTCAAATAAATGCACTGCAGAATTTTTTTTTTTATCTGGAAACTGAAATTTGCCCTTAGTTTGTGGGATTTTGAAACAATTCTACAACTACATACAAATGTCTAATAGACTGTTATTTATGGTCTATAATTGCTGATCTATAGGTACCCAGATACTGCTAAAACAGTACAACTGTGTGCCTCTGGTATATGAAAGCTTTTATTGGCA
The DNA here is from genome assembly GCA_013398115.1 of Falcunculus frontatus. Taxonomy (NCBI): domain Eukaryota; kingdom Metazoa; phylum Chordata; class Aves; order Passeriformes; genus Falcunculus; species Falcunculus frontatus. The sequence goes on from VZRV01001957.1 coordinate 172,825, forward strand.
GGATACTGTTTTGATAATGCAGATTCTCTTAAGAAACTTCTGTGTTTCTGATCAAAAATTTAAGATGTTGGATCAGTTTTAAATGTCTGTTGGAGGAAGAAAAGAAGAAAATCTAGATTTCTGTTCCCATTCTGACTGCACTAAAGCAGATTGACTGAAACTATCCCATTCTGGTACTTAAATCTTTAAAATAAGACGTGGCTCAAATCTTTTCCTGTTTTAGGAGTCTCACTTCCATGCTGTACCAGAGGTCTGAATGCTTTTAGCTCCCTTTGAACTTTACAGGGCCCTGATAATCAAAGATTTCTGGTTATTGATCAAAGAACACAAAAGTTCTTTGTTCTCCCAACCTTGACATGTGCTTGACTTCACAGATGGAAGTATCAACCCCCTCAAATTGCTGTTGTGCTGCAGAGAAGTGTTTGGGTCAGTGCTTGTGTTCACTGGAACGTTCCTTTGTGAGGAGTCTGTATTTTGGAGGCATTTTTCAGCAAATTAGATTTTTCTGCCTGGCCTTATAATATAAGAATGTGGTGACTGTTAATATGTAGCTAATTCAGAGCAGGCAATAAGCACCTAAATGTGTGTATCATTAATTTAGATAACACAGCACTGTGTAGTAAACACATTTGTTCCTTCTTTTGCCCTGTGTCACAAGGTTAATAGACTGTCGTAAGCTGATGCTCATTTTAATACAAAACCCATGAGACTATTTATCCAGTTAACAGATTCTCACTGTTTGACACTTTTCATGAAGCTTTCGTTTCACTAATCTAAAACTGAAAAAAAGGTCTTTTATCAGCCCTTTCAAATTCACTGGAGTGCACAGACTTAGGTATCCTTAATCCTGAATAAGTGGGATCAGAGACAGCTGTTGGAAGGACCCAAAAAGATCCTTGTGCACAGGAGCTTTTTCTTGTCTGTGTATCCCATGTAGTGACTCTCAGAAATCCTCAGAGAGGGTGTAGTAGTGATGTTTTAGGGTGATGGTGTTTTTGACTTGCCTTAATTCCGAAGCAGCAGGAAAGAGCAGACAATTATCACTTACTCTGTTTGTGATGAGATATGCCCAAGAAATTGTATTTCAGTGCCGAGACAACTCGATAATCAAATGGCTTGGAGAAGAGCAGAGGGTGCTAAAGGTAGAGATTGTATTTCACTCCTTCCACACGGGCCTGAAATGCTCAATTATAGAATCAGCCTGGCTTGCTGCAAAAGTCCATCTTAAAAAATCAGGACAGTTAATATGTTGAACAAAGTGTGTGCTTGTGGAACAATGTGTGGTTCGTGTACGGGCAAGGGGCTGGAGCCCCAGGAGCAGCTGAGGGAGCTGGGAAAGGGGCTCAACCTGGAGAAAAAGAGGCTCGGGGGGGACCTTGTGGCTCTGCACAACTCCCTGACAGGAGGGGGCAGCCGGGGGGGNAGGGAGGTTTGGAGTCACCATCCCTGGAGGTGCCCAAGGAACAACTGGATGTGGCATGCAGTGCTTGGGGCTGATGGCAAGGTGGGGATTGGTCAGGCTGGACTTGATGGTTCTGGAGGGCTTTTCCAACATCAACAATTCCATGATTCTCTCTGGTGTTACTGCACCATCCTTGGCTAGTCCCTGAAGCTGAGCAGAGCATGTCAGACTGCAGGGCAAGATCAGTTCCCCTGAGGGAGGAGAAAATGGGATCCATTCTGCAAGATTCCTACAGAATTCTGCAGGTGGAGGAGGAAAACTTCGTTCAGTTGGGCCCAGTTACTGAATCCATCAGCTGTGTAGGTTCTTTATCTTCTCCCTGACAGCTGGAGGGGGGTCCCTGTGCTACTCCAGGATTTAGAATAATCAGTTGAGTCAATAAGGTCCTGTGATCTGTCTCCATCTTCAAATGATCACATAATTCCATTAGATCCTGGCAACCACTGCACTCTTCAAAAAGCAACTGGTGTTGGTTGAACGGCTCAAATAAATAGCTAGAGGTCAGTATTGCTTAAAAATTCCCCAGGAGGAAGCAGGAAGTGTCTCAAGGCAAGTGGGGCAGGCTCCAGGAAAGTCACTGTAATGATATTAGCAGTGCAAAGGCAGCAGGGAACAGCAGGGATAGCGGTAAATGCAGAAGTTTTACTTAAACACCTGATCTGGGAATGATCTCACGGAAGAACAGGAATACTCAGCACATTTGAAAAAGAAAAAGGTGGTTTTGAATGGCAGAGAGACACTCAGTGTTGAAACAGCCTGAATAATGATTTGGTTCTCCTGACCTGGTTTCCAGCACAGGAACTGGTTTGTCTGGGTTGTGGATTTGCTGTGCTGCAGCACAGGATGAGCTGAGTCCTGTATTGGGGAACTGTGCCATCACTGGGGCACCTCTGCTTTGGAAACAGAGTTTTTTCCTGCATATCTCAAAAATCAAGCTGGCAAGCCCCAATGGACTTCCACGTGACCTTGTGGAAGCAGATCTGATGCTTCAGGAGCATGCTGCAGAAAAGAGATCATTAGGGAATACGGTGCACAAATCCGGAAAGGATTTTCCTGATGTTACCTGGAGCCCAGGTGTGATCACCCAATCCAGGGTTATCCCACTTGGATTCAGTAGTGGTCCTGGTCCCTGTAGGAGGCGCAGGAGGGGAAGCGGGTGTGTGCAGGCTCAGGATGTTTTCAGCTGCACAAGGTCAGAGCACAGCCTGACTGCAGGGACTGTCCCACATCCAGGGGTTCGGAGCCATCCATCCCTGTCACAGCTGGATTCTGCGGCACAGCTCAGAATCACAGAATCATGGAATTGGTTGGGTGAGAAGGGACCTTAACTCATCCGGTTCCACCCCTGCCATGGGCAGGGACACCTTCCACTAGCCCAGGGTGCTCCAAGTCCCGTCCAAGCTGGCCTTGGACACTTCCAGGGATCCAGGGGCAGCCACAGCTTCTCTGGACAGCCTGGGCCAAGGCCTCTCTGCCCTCACAGGGAAGAATTCCTTCTCAATATCCCATCTAACCCTGCCCTCTGGCAGTGGGAAGCTGTTCCCCCTTGTCCAACCTGGGTGTTTTCTTTGTGTCTTGTCTCAAGACACAAGACACAAACTGCTCAGGTAAAGTCCTGGTGCACTTGTTCAAATGTTGGAGGTGCTGAATCATATTGAAAAAACCCAGTGGGCACTGAACATTCAAGGGTCCATCCAGAGACATGAATGTGCTGCTGTACCATGGTCTCCAGCATTTCTCCTACAAGTTACTGCATTATCTGGTTTATTCCAACCTTTTTTAATAGAAATACCAAAAGTTGGTGATGGTAGGAATTATAGCTGTGTATATATGTGTAAATATAGACACAATGAGATGGAAATTAGTTTCCAAGGAGGCTTCACAAAGGCGTATCATAAATACGAGAAGAAGAATCAGTTTTTTACCAGCTTTCATATAACTGAAAAGTTAAAAATGGTTACTTTGCTGTTCGAATAATAATCCCCAGAGAAAGCAAAAGAATTCAGGCTGCTGAACAAAACAGCCTTTCTTTGAGGAGAGTTGGAGAATTTGGGGGAACATTCCTGTTCAGTGACTCTGGAGCAGCTGTAAAGGCCCAAGAGCCTGTGGGATAATGAGTTGGTTCAGGAAAGGGGGGAAGGTTGGCTTGGCTCACCTGAGCCCTGTCACCAATCCTGCCACTAAGGTCCAAAGGAGAGGTGAGGAAATGAGGCTGGATTTCAGAAAGCAGCTAAGCCAACCTTCCTCTTCAGCCTTGGCAGAGGAGGAGTTGGTGTTTTGTCTTGGATAGACAACACACGCCAAATACTGAAATACAAGGATGGAAACCTTCCAAGGCAGAGTTTAGCACATTGAGTTCTTGCTCCTGGGAACAGCCTCAGGATCTCCACTCTGAGATAAGGCAATAATCCCCATGATTGCAGAGCTTAAAACTTTCCATTTTAGGAGTTTTTCCAACACTTCTTGGAGAACTTTTACACCCAGGTTATTTGCAGAGGAGAGTCTGAGGCTAAATAGAGCCTCTGTTGATGTCAGGGGTTGTTGGGTTCTTGCAAGCAGGACGTGTTGAGGTGTCTTTGTGGTGGGTATGAAGTTTGGTGCTGGTAACCCGCACCTCCTGCTCCCTCAGTCGCACTGGCAGTGTCACAGAAACCTGTGCAGCTGCTGAGGGCTCATGGAAAAGGTGTGGGGGGGTTTCCACATCCTCCTCCTCTTCCCTCCCAGAAGTCCCTTAACAGCGTTTTCAGCCTCAATTCCATTGGTGTGGAGGTGCTGCTCTTGGTTGTTCTGATAAATCCTTGGAGTTCTCACTGCTCTGTGAAGTAATGAGCTACAATGTAACAAGCACATGGCTATTGCCTCACCTGTGCAACTTCTATTTACCTCTGTGAGCAGCAGAAGGAAAAATTTAAATATTGAGGATATATTATAACAAGGAAAGGGGCTTATGGCTAATTTTTAATATTATTTTTCCCTCAACATGAATTTCCTGGTGCTGGAAATAATTCTAATTCATGTTCTCATTTTTCCTGTACAGTTTGCTTTTTTCATGCTATTGTATTTCATTGCATCCAAGTGAAACTGCTGGATTGGAATGAGCTAGGATAACGCTCTACTAACTTTATAAGTAAGCATTTGCACTTCTAGTATGTGACTCTCAGCTTTTCTTTCTCTTGTGTTCTGATGTTGAACATTCTTTTCTTGCTGCTATGGTTCCATTAAGAAAACAGTCCTTTGTCTCCTGCTCAGACTCCCAGTTCATTGCCCAGCCTTAGTAATCCCACTTGCAAGTTCAGTAGATATGGACAAGACAGATGGAAGAATCATCATTTTTCAGACCAGAGCATTAACTGGTAGATGGATCCCTGTGAGTTTTCCAGCCCTGTAACTTCTGTTTTCTGTTGAGGCAGGAGTGTTTTTCTTGTCTGCTGTGATTTGGGACTTTTTCATGGAGTTTCGTGTGTTGGAGAGGAGGGGGTGGATGATGCATAAACCTCCCCCATAGTTTCACACAGCCTTAAAAAGCTGTATTAGATCAGCTGTATTGCTAGTGATTGACTTGATTTCAGGGCCATCTCCAGTGTGTTTGTTTCCTGTTGTCGTTGTATCATTTTCTCAGGAAATCTCTCCATTTGAATTCGGTTTGGGTTCCCTGTTAGCACTAGGAAGGGACTGACTGCAGCTGTCTCTGAGCCCTGAGCCACTGGTGGCTCTTGAATTGTCTAATGACTTGTTTAGTCAAACAGGGCCTTTTAAGAACTGCCCATGGAATACACTCAATAAATTAGTACTGACAAGGGAATATTCTGGATGCAGCACTAATTCCCTGTGTGTTAATTGGCTCCAGACTCAGCAGCCTGACAGGGTTCCCAGCAGTGCAGGCACAGGGATTGTCAGTGCCAGCATCTCTGTGGAGTGAAGCACATGTCGAGGTTGATGCCCCTTCTTAAACTTCCCAGATGATGTTTAAAAAAATGGATCCATGTCTGAATTACAAATATCACATAAATGAACGTAGGAAAAAAGGAATAGAAACTGCAGCTGTCATAAAGCACCAAAGTAGCTGTGGGCTTTGGACATGGGGCTCTTCTCTTCCTGTGTTGTGTAAAATACCAACTATTACCTCTCCCAGCTATTTACTGTGTTATGTGCTGTGATAATGAAAATGCTTATCAGGCTGAACTTCAGTGGCCCCTCTCCTCAGACCTGGGGTCTGCACATCATCACAGTGGGGCCACAACGACCTTTCTGTGCTGCCCGTTTTTAATCCCTTGGCATGGTGGGTGTCTGTTCCAGCATACTCTGATAAGCACAGCAATAAACAGGACCTGTGTTCTGGCTGAACCTGCTGCTGCTGCTGAATTATTTTCTTTTTAAACTAGATGGTTTGATTTTTTTTTTTTTTTTTTTTTTTTAAATTTGATCCCATTTAAAAATCTTTTTGTTATGGTAAAATGCAGATTTATGGCACTGTATTAGGAGAAAGGGTGGTTTCTGTGGCTCTGTTGGCTCCAGCATATTTTTTCATCCCTTTCTGTCAGGGGTGAAAAATAAATATATACAGAATGGAGTGTGATTACCACTGAGCAGGGGTTCAGAGCTTACTTCTTGGAGCATTATTTGCCAAGGAGCTGCACGAGGAGGAAGGTGGAACTTCTTCCTTTCCCTCAGAGGTGTCAAACTGAAATACAATCTGCATTTCTGCTCCACTGAAATGTGCAGGAGCATCTTCAGGTAGAGAATTCATATATTCAGTGTCATTTGGAGACACAAACATGAAGTCAGGAGATGAGAGTCCTGGATTGTGCTTGGTTATGGATTTTGTTCACCATGACTCAAAGCAAGGAATTTCATTTATTCCCTCATGCACACACCAAATGATTGTTTTTCCTCATGTGTTGGAGTGATATGGTAAAACTGTAAATTGCAGAAGTTCTAAATGAAGATTTAAATGTGTAAAATACTATGTGGGTTAGAATGGTTTTGTTAATTCATTAATACCCCTGGGTTTTGTGGTTTTTAATTCCTTCCCTGACCTGCCCTTTGAATCATCCCGACCCTGACTGAAGGTGTTTCAATGGCTCCCCTTCAGAGGAGTGCTCAGGAGGATGTTCTGAACTGTTTCTCTCCCTCGCATGTAGATTTGATGTGACAGAGTCCATGCTCTGCACAGTAGCAATCCAGCTCCTCACGGGAACGCTGGGGCCCTGGTTCTGGAATTACACGGTAAAGCCTTAACCTGGCAGTGGCATGGACTGAGCAGGGCAGCACCTTTGTCATGCACTGCTCTGTGAAAAGCAGCTTCTCCAGGGGATTTCACCAGTGCTTTCATATTTAACACAAGGAGGAAAAATATTTGACCAAGTAGGAAAAATTTGATTTGACTGGAAACAAATTTCTTTGAAAGCATCACATTTTACTTGAAACCAAAGCAAAACCTGCCTGTTCAACAAGAGTTTGATTTAAACTTCTTTTTATTTTATCACAGTTTTGGCTTCACCTAAAAGCCAAACGGGGCTGTGGAAGCAGCTCTAAGTGTGGGTGTAGAATAATGTTGTCGGAACTGCTTTTTAAAGGAACTTCTTCTGTTGCTGCCATTTTGATACCTTTCCACCAAAAAAAGAGAATTTCTTGGTTCTTTCAGGGAACTGTGTTTTTGTAATAACTTTAAAAGTCACCAGTTAGTGGTTAAAAATGTCTGGTTTAAGCTGTGCTGCTTGATCCCTGTGCTCGTAGCTTCATGAAGAAGTAACTTCCTTTCCTGCTTGTCTTTATTTTCAAAATGCTTTTCCTTATGTCTGTGCTAAATAAATCCTTCTCCCCTATAGTCTGCTAGTCTTAGAAAGGACTTTCTCTTCCTTATTTCGCCTTTTTTTTTTTGCTAACATGTTTTATGTGGGTGAGGTCCCCTCCCAATAAAATGTTATCATTAAAAGTGAATGAGTTAGATTCTTTGAAATATCTCATAGATTATGATTATTGTTGATGAATTTTTAGCCTGAACTTTTCCTTGAAATATTTGAGGTTTTAAGAATAGCTTTTTGATCTCTTTCTGAGAATTGCATCAGATGTTAAATAAAAGTGAGGTTATTTTTTTGGTGGTTGGTTTACATACCCATTGTTAAACCTGTGTTGATGCTAATTATTTTCTAATAGTTCTTTTGTTTTTTCATGTAGTAGCTCAGCAAAATCTCTGCTTTCAGGAGGTTATTTAGGAAGATGAATTGCCAGCTGTGCTTTAGATGCAGCACCATCAGCAATCTGGCAAATCCGGACATGTCTCCAGCTGATCCTGGGAGCTGGGTGGCTCTGAAGGGAGTCAGGTGGCATCAGTGACATAATTTTTAAAATACTTTGTTCATAATCTATGAAAGGCTGCACATAGGGTCAGGAAATGGTAATTTAGCAAGCAGTAATCCAAAAGAAGGAAGAGCTTAAATCAAGATTTTAGCCTGTGATATCAACATCTCAGCTGACCAAGGAGTTGCTTTGGGCAGAAAAAATTATCAAATCACATAGTTCTGAAACACTCAGAGTTCTGAAATCATTCCCTAGTGTGATAGTTGTGGGGTGGAAATAACTCAGATTGGGTGATAAAAGGAAATTGTTTGAACTGGATGAGGACAATTTGCCATGGGATGGGAGAGAGAGAAAGGGCAGGTGCAGAGGACCTGGAGCTGCCGGAAATGTCCATCTGCAGTACCCCCTGGGAAGGGAGGCCTTTGCCATCCCAGGAGATACTGGTGATACTGGTTTTACAGCCAGCTGGGAAGTGGGGTATGAGGGGATGGGCCGGGCAGGGCATTTTCATAGAATCCCAGGATGGTACCATGGGCAGGGACACCTTCACACCATTCCAGGGTGCTCCAAGCCCTGTCCAACCTGGCCTTGGACACTCCCAGGGATGGGACAGCCACAGCTTCTCTGGGCACCCTGTGCCGGGGCCTCTCCACCCTCACAAGGAGGAACTTCTTCCCAATGTCTCATCTGTCCCTGCCCTCTGGAACTGGGAAGCCATTCCCCCTTGTCCTGTCCCTCAGGCTTTTGTCACTGGCTGCTGAGACAGAACCCCAGGTGTTGATTGTGGCCAGTCCCCTCACACCTATTTTAACCCAATTTTAGGCACTGATTTACAGGATAGACTTTAAATCTATATCAATTCTGGCATGAGTCATTTCAGATGCCTTCTGGCTTCTTTAGTTTTAGTCTTAACTCATAACTAAAGATGCTGCTGCTTCCAAGTGTTTTACTAGGGCACACCAAGCATCAATCATTTTTTTACACACTCAAAGGTAAGGCAAAACAGATTTTTAGTTCAGTATCGCCCATCTCAGATGGGTAAGCTACAGAAAATGCATATTCATACTCTGTCTGTTTCATGTGACAAACATTTGTACTGAGAAAATACTGCGGGAGCTGGGACAGTATGAAGTGAATAACTTCAAATTCTTGCAGCACAGCTAAACCTTGCTCTTGCTGGGCAGGAGGGTTTTATGTTCAGCAAAGAGGGGAGAAGTCTTAAATTGTTACTGAAGTTTGCTTATCCCTGTAGCCTATGGGGAAATTATATAGAAGAACCTGAAGGCTTAAAAAAATGGAAAATAAAAATATTTTGGGAATCAAAATAGGTTTACTCCACTATTCCCCACATTCACACTTGCAAGCCAGAGTTTCAGCCCTGCCTCCCTCTCCCTGCAGCTCTGCAGTGTCACCCTGCAGTTCTTGTACTGATGGAATGTGACTTT
>VZRV01001958.1:0-92732 GCA_013398115.1 Falcunculus frontatus
GGCCCTCAGTTCAGGAAGGACATGAGGTTCTGGAGCAGTTCTAGAGAAGGGAACAGAGATGGTGAAAGGAACACAACTCCTGTGAAGACTGAGCGTGCTGGGATTGTTCAGCTCAGAGGAATGGAGGCTCAGGGGAGATTTTATCACTCTCTATAACTGCCTAAGAGGAGTATCTATCTACGTGGGGGTCAGTCTCTTCTCCCAGACAGCTACTGGTAGGACAAGAGGACACAATCTTAATCTGTGCCAGGGAGGTTTAGGCTGGACATTAGGAAGAATCTCTTCACAGAAAGGGCAATTAAATATTGGTATGGGCTGCCCAGGGAAGTGGTGGAGTCACCATCCCTGGAGATGTTTAAGGAAAGACTGGACGTTTCACTCAGTGCCATAGTTTTCTTGACATGGTAGTTCAGTCAAAGGCTGGACTTTATGATATCAGAGGTCTTTTCCAGCTTAATTGATTCTGTGATTGTTTTGAATCCCTTTACATTCCTCTTTTAGGCAGACTCTGCAGCCCTGTGTGTGCTGTGGGTGATGACATGGCACCTGCTGAGCCCTTTGTGGAGGGCTTAGTTTGCACATCATAGAACCAGAGTGTTTTAGGTTGAAGAGACCTTAAAGATCATCTAGTTCCAAGCACCCTCCCCCACCACAGGCAGGTATGCCACCCGCTAGATCAGGTTGCTCCAAAGCCCACCCAACTTGCCTTGAACACTTCCTGGGGTGGGGCATCCGCAGTTTCTCGGGGCAACCAGTTCCAGTGCCTCGCCACCCTCACAGTAACGAATTTCTTCCCAACATCTAAATCTTTCCTCTTTTAGTTTAAAACTGTTCCCCCTTGTCCTATCACTATCTGATCCCTTGGCTGTGATTATCTTGTCTCATCACTGTGATTCTGACTCTTTAGGGAGAACCCCCATCTCTAGAGACTTTGAGGAGACTCATCCAAGAGGAGTTATCCAAGCAGCTAGATGGTGAGTAATCAGTACCAGGAAGCCAGAAGATTGATCTGAGAGTATGAAAGATGCTTTCCATAGCTGGGCTGGCACCTGAACTTCTCCTGCTTGATGAAGCTAGTATTGCAGCAAGCTTGCTTGGAAGATGTGTAAAATGAAATGTGCTTTACAATTCCCCAAGCTTCAATGTTCCCAGCAATAGCACAGAAAGTAATCAGAGTAGATCGTAAACTTGCTTTTGAGGTCCCAGCTGCAGAAGAAATGTTCCTGATTTTTGCCTGTGACTTGTGATACTCGTCTGTATAAGAAGAGGGGCTGGAGGGGATGTGGGCTGCTGTTTCTCTGAAAGTATGTGAGTTACAGACCACTACTGATCCCACTGACAGTGAGATACAGAGCTGTAGTCCCTCTCACACAGCTCTTGAACCAGCTGACACACAGCTGCAGACATTTTCCTCCATGCTGAAGATCAGAGGTAAATGGAGTGATTATTTCACAGATTTTATTTTGCACATTCTCAGTCTTCAATATCCACACCAGTCTAAAAGCATTTAAGATTTAGGATTAATGAAGAGAAGATAGAACACTGTTCTCCCTCTGTTCTGGAGGATGTTTATGTGATGCTGAGTGTGTTTTATGAGCTGTCAAGGTTGTTGTTGTGGTGTAACCCCAGCCAGCAGCGAAGGCCCACGCAGCCACTCACTCACTCCCCCACCAGCAGGATCAGGGAGAGAATCAGAAGGGTAAAAGCTGGAAAACTCATGGGTGGAGACAAAGACAGTTTAATAGGGAAAGCAAAAGCTGTCCAGAAGCAAAACAAAGCAAGGAATTAATTCCCTGCTTCCCATGGGCAGGCAGGTGTTCTGCCATCTCCAGGAGAGCAGGGCTCCATCACACGTAATGGTGACTTGGGAAGACAAACACCATCACTGCAAACGTCCCCCCCTTCTTTCTTGTTCCCCCCACTTTATATACTGAGCATGATGTCACCTGGTCTGGAATATCCCTTTGGTCAGTTTGGGTCACCTACCCTGGCTGTGGCTCTTCCCAACCTCCCCCACACCCCCAACTTCCTCCCCAGTGTGGCCATATAAAAAGCAGAATAGGCCTTGGCTCTGAGTAGGCCCTGCTCAGCAATAACAAAAACATCTCTGTGTTATTAACACAAATCCAAAACACAGTCCCATACCAGCCACTGTGAAGAAAATTAACTCTACCCCAGCCAAAACCAGCATGGTTGTTCAGGGTCTTAGCACTGAAATGGCAGGCAGTGTGTGTCTGCCTGGAATGGCAGAATAGGCTGTAACAGGGAGCTTAGTTACACCTTCTGACTTCACAGCCAGAGATGGGTACATAAGGCTTTAGCTCTGTGTATGATGTAGCCTGGAACAAGAAAAGCTTTCTCCCTGTGGACCAGCCATGTAGCATCTGTGTGTAACAAAAGCAGTAGGAAAAGGCTCTCCTTTTCAGAGTGGCAGTGATCCCAGTTTAACAGGGATCCACCACATGCACAACTATAGGAAGGGACATTTCAGAGTCTTGGAGCACAAGGAGCGGAGGATGAGAGAAAAGTTTATGATAAAGTATGAAATTTAGGAGAAATTTAAAGCTACAGAGAAATGAGATTTAAACAATTTAGCGAGGATCAGTGAGTCACAATCATGGATTATAGTGGGACAACAAATGACTGTCCCTGGAAAAGGGATCTGTGACAATACTTGGACTTTACTGGGCCCCTGGTTCTGGCTCTCCATCTCTTGGAGCATAGTCCTTCTAGTGTAACCAACCCATTTCCCTCTCTTCACAGCAAAGTTACCCTATATCCTGGCTCAGATACAGCCTGCACAGGTAAAAGCATCCCATGGCAGACCAGGGCCTCCTGGTCCCCCTGGGAAGGAAGGACTCCCAGGAAGAACTGGCCCTCCTGGAGAGCCTGGCCGACCTGGACAGACTGGGTCTGAAGGGCCACCTGGACCAATTGGTCCCAAAGGTGAGTGAAACTTGGTGTGTTGGGGCAGTCCAGTAAAAGGATGTGTCCACTCCACTTTGGCATCCACCTTTCCTTTTAGTAGCATATAAGTAGTCCTCAAAATGCAGGTGTTGGAAGCGACCTCAGTCTGTTGAACCAGAGGTTTGAATATGACCAGCAATTGCTGGTATGTTCCACCTCTGGCCAGAACTGGAGTGGAGCAAGTCTTCATTCCCACGTAATGTCCCTTCTCAGAGGATTGGCCGCAATTAGGAACTATTTTTACGAAATATATTGGCTTCAGTGTGGATGAAAGACCTATGGTAGTGTTTAGTTCTGTAGACCATGCTCATCAGTTCATATTTTTTCTTTTTGCTCTACAGGAGAAAGAGGAGCAAGGGGTGAGAAGGGAGACACTGGTGTTGGCCAACGAGGGGAAATGGGTCCTCCAGGAATTCCAGGTGTGTTATTCAGAGCACCCCACAAAACACATCACTTAGAACCACTACCAGGACACAGGTCTCTGCTGTATTAGAGAAACAATCAGGATGACATAAGTACAACATGCACAATTTCTGCAGGATGTGGCCCAAAGGGAAGGACTATATCACTAACATCATATCTGGCCACCTTTATTTCCTCAGCCTGATGGATGGGTATAATGATACATCTCAGTTACAGCTAAGTTAACTGTCCTTTGGGTCAAATACAAAGTGAAGCTTTAATTATTACAGGCACTGTGAAGTGTTTTTTCTGTCCTTGGCAGAGTCTTCTCATGACCAAGTTGAACCCAGAGGTTCAGGCAGCTTCAGATGTTATAAAAGGTCATATTGAACACCTGTGCCTTGGGGATACAGCTTCTGCTTTACTGTTACAGACAAATCAGAAGCAAATATAGTTTTTCTGCAGTCTGAAATTAGGAACCGTTGATCAGTTTTGCCTTCACTGCTTTTTTGGGAAAGGAACTATGGGAAGCCCTCATAACCCCATGGTTTGCATTTGGCAGACTGGCCTTGCATTGCCTTCAAATAACAATGTGCCCACTATGCACCAGTGAGTTGTCTCCCCAAGCTGGCTCTTGCCTCCAGCTTTCTCATCCTCACCTCCTCTCTGTGAGGACTGTATGGCATCAGTTGTCTCCTGCAGCTTCACAACTTCAGCGTGGAGATAGAGCAAGAGCAGCCATAGCAGAGCCGAGCATCCTGAGGTTGCCGTAGGGAGTAGAAATCTTTATTTCAGAGGAGACGCTCTGGTTATATGCTTGAGCTATATCCTGGCCAAATCCAAATCTCTAGAAGCTGCTGTCTGCATCCCAGTTTGGCAGCAAAGCCATTTCCTGTAACATTACACTGCTGAGTACTGCACCCTGGGGGTGTCACTCTGGTGTCACTCACCAAGGCCGTTTTGTTTCTTTTTCAGGCCTCCCAGGGGAGCCTGGTTATGCCAAAGATGGGATGCCAGGACCTCCTGGCCCTCAAGGTGAAGCCGGTGTGCCGGGTCTGGCAGGTCCCCAGGGACCCCCGGGAGCCAGTGGACAGTGTGACCCCTCTCAGTGCGCTTACTATGCAAGCCTGGCTGCCCGGCCCTCCAACGTCAAAGGGCCGTAGTGTGCAGGGAGCACCCCCAGACTTGTTTTGAAAACTTGAATTCCTCACACCTGCCAAGAGCTCTCCAATGTCTTCAGCTGTGTTTCTTTTGTGGGAGGCCTTCTAAAGCCAACAAATGCTGCCGGTCGGTCAGATTATTTTTATGAATTATAATTATTATTATTATTATTATTATCTTTGACGTGATATGTGAACTTTTTGTTTTGTTTTGTTTTCTCTAACATCAGGGCATATTAAAATGTTAAAAATAAGTGGGTTTTTTTCCTCTTTTGAAGAGCATATAATAGTAATGCATTGTGTGACTGTTTATGCAAAACCATTCCAATGCCAAATTTTTTACCTGTTATCTGATTAATTCTTTCCAAAGCTTTATCCCTCACCCTTTCAACTGAAATCAAATCCTGCAGCCTGGGACATTAACTGTGACACACAGGCACAGGATTGTTGGTGCTATTTGCCATCCACATGGGAGGGGGAAGATAAAGCTATGCCAAAGCTGGAAAAGGGGTCTCCAGTACATCCAACTCCCAATGGACAGACAATTTTGAACAGCTAGTGTGTGCTTTCCAGAAGATCCCTGTTAAATTTAATGTTTTTCTGCTGATAAGTGAATCAATATTCTATAGGAGCTACTTTTTTATGGAGTTATGTGGGATTTCCTGAAGAGAGGACACAGATGATCTAAACCTCCTTGCTACTCTCTGTACTCAGAGAGTTTGGTTCTAAGAAATGGAGCTTACTTCCCTCTGTCAGGGAGATGCCTCTGCAAAAATCTTCAAGGTCATCCTTTGTCAGGTCAAGGATGCCAAATCCCCTGTGCACTGTCAGCACATGCACAGCTCCCTACCACTGCTTCTGCCAAAAATCATCCAGAGCAGCATAGAAAGTCCCCTGGTATTAAAAACTCAGGAAGCCAACTGTGACCCAATTCACTGTTTTGTTGATCCACTCTGACAATAACTTGGCAAGTTGTGTTATTTAGAGGGCTGGTGCATACTGCCGACTGGTCTAGGAGGATGTTGATCTTTGGTGAAGGATCAGAACAAAGAGATGTTCAGAAACATGGAGGAAATTGTGTTTGAGAGTGAAAGCAACAAGCCAGACAGTGGCCCTTTCTCCCTATCAGCTAATTGCCAGAATCAATCTGAGAATGCAAAGACAAAGTAAAAAGGGGATGGAGTCTGAAAAGACCTTCACAATAGGTCATCTGTGAGCTTAACCCTCTGACCAAGCCATGCCCACCCACTAAGTGCAGATCTGAGAAGTGATCAGGCCTCAGGTATGTGCCAGCCAGCAAAGCAGCTGCATTCTCAAACCTCTTCTGCACAAAGCAGTTTGTAGTGAGAGATGGGAGTAATGGACCTGACACAGGCACTAAGTGCTGAATGTGTTTGGGAATATCATCTGCTCTTTTGGAGACAGAAAAGAGGCACCCTGCCCTGCTAACACATTCACCATATGGCATTGTGCTTCCAAACTGGCCAAACCAAGCGGAAGCCACAGCTGTCGATAACCAGCCCGGAATCAGACCCTGAGGCTAAAGCCCAGATGAAAGCATTTGCCAGCCTCGGGGTCTTTTCTCACCCAGTAGCAGATAAAATTTGCCTCCGCTTTACTGAAAAATGAAATTAAATAATAAGTACGAATGCCAGGGTTAAACAAAGCCTTTACTGTGTAGCTGTCAATGGTGCTATTTTTGCTATTTCCTATGCAAATAAAGTCTTTGATTTGATTTTACTGTGTTTCTTGCTATGGAAAGACCAATCAAAGTGAAAATACCATGAAGTGAAAAACTTACCACTTTTAAGTAACTCTCAATGGTATATCTGTCACTGTACTGCATCTTGGGTCAGCTTGCTGGATTTTAGGATTAAGCAATTCGGTTAGTCACATATTTAACTGAAGCATTTTTCCTAGTCCAGGCTGAGTGAGATTTCATCCCTCCAGTGGTGAGGCAGAACAGGGTCCCTATTTGAGAGCACCTCCTAGCATGGGATGAGACATTGTTTTGGGTAAATGTGATAGTAATGAACAGGTGTTACAGAGGTCAAACATGTTAACTGAGCCATGCAAATGTGACATTTAATTCCTGTCATGATGGTGACTCCTTCGTCTCTGCAAATTCTCTCTCATCATGTGTCTGATGCGCCATGCATGGCATAGACTTTAGTACATTCTAGTGCACCATGAGAAGGGAGTATCCATAATGATGTTCTGTTAAGCAGATTCCAGAGTCTTTAACTCCTGTGAGGTCATAGAATCATAAAATAATTTGGGTTGGAAGGGAACTCTAAGGGTTATCTAAGTGCAATCCACAGTAGGTGAGATGGTGCAGTGGCATCCAGTTGAAGGAGATCAAAAGGAAGGAGATTTTTTGATAACCCTTTTCATTTGAATGTCTGTGGGAGCCATTTCCAAGAGTCTGTATTAGGAACACAAGGGACACACTTGCATCTTTAATAGCAATTGAAAAATCTGCATGAGTTGGGGCTACATCTCTGAACATTTTCCACCTTTAAAAGGGGACACAACCTAATTTCCATTGCTCCAGCATATTCCCCAGCATATGGCTATCTGTTCAGTCTGTTCCCAGAGACACCCCAGACTGTCTCTGTGCCCTGAATTCAGTGGGTGCCATTACCCTGCTTTTTCTTAAACCTTGTTTTCTCTCCAGCTGGTTAAATTACATTTACCAGGCAGAATCTGTCACTCCGTTAGTGAGCAGAGTACAAGACATGAGCTGCCAACCCAGATCAAGACCTGTGTTTGTACTCACCCAGATTTTGGTCATCAAAGGGAAGTTCCTAAAGCTGCCACCTCTTACAGAAGCAAGCCCTGCAGGAATGTGCCTAAAAAGTCACCAATAACAGGTAGGAATGGAGGGTACAGCTGGAGGATTTCGAAAACTGCCACAGTTTTTGCCTCAGTCTGTTTGTGTGTATTTGCAGTCTTTGGAAAGGTGGCCTGAGATTACTTTCCAAAGTAGGTCTGCCATCTGGGAAGCCAGTAAACCTACAAGTACAGCCCTGGGCATAGTCAGAAGCTGCCCTCCAGAAAATGCAGGTGCCTCTGTGCCTGAGCAGGTGACTGTGTGTGTGTTGTCTGTCCAGCACTGTGCAAGGTGATCACACAGGCAGGAGGTGGCAGGCAGGGCAGGGACAGTGCTGGTGACTCTTTCCTAAGCGCCCTTGAATAAGGGAAAGTTGTGGCTTTGGCATCTCTGTGTTCCTGTCTCTGCAACCAAGTGTTTGGTAAGTCACCCTACAGTCTGTTCACTGTGTCTGATGTTTGAACCTGGGAATAAGCTGATTTTTCGTTGGATTTTGTGTTGGCCCTGTGGCAATGTTCTGTTAAAATTGCATTAGAGAGCCAAACAATATATTATTCCCATTTTTAAAAGGTACACATGGGATTTATGGCACCACTGTCAGTTGCTCTTTTTTTTACTTTTTTTATATCGTGTGTAAATTACTGTAATTATAGCAAACAGACCATTATTTCATTCAATTTTTTTGCTTGTCAAATAAACAAATTACAAAAAACAGAAGGAAGCAATGGGATCATCTGGGGAAAATATTTTTTTGTGTTAAATTATTTAACAATTTCTACTTGTTTTCTAAACAGTTTTGAAATAGCTGCTTCTTGGAAGCTGTATCAAATGCCTGTGGGTTTTTCTCTTTTTTCCAGAGAGACAATAAAAATTCTGTGGCAGCTAAGCCCAAAGTCTGTGCTCTGACCACAGAACTGGTTGGGAGACGAACACAGCTTTTACATTCTGGGCAATTATTTTAAAAAAAAAAGGGTGTAAAAATTATATTAAAAAACCCCTAAAATAGAGTTTAGTGATGGTTCAGTCTTTTAATGTGGAAACTGGCCAAGCTTTGCCCTGCTAAAGATTGCATTTGACAGCTTCTGGAGCAGGATTTGGTGCCTAGGAATGGCTGGGTGTCACCATCCACAATATATGGGGCCAGAGACACGGACAGGGACTGGCAGGTGTGATGTCAGACCTAGAGAAGCCTTTTCAGAGCTTCAGTGGGTGACCCCAGGGGATCACATCAAATGATGTGTTTGTGTCTGGGTACGTCCGTCCTGTGCTCAGTCTCACAGTGAGATTCAGAGTCACAGAACACAGAACCATAGAATGTCCATAGATGGAAGGGACCCACAAGGATCTTCAAAGTCCAACTCCTTGACTTTAAGGAGTCAAGCCTGGTACCTGCACTTTGGTGGCTCCAATGAGAGCTGGAGAGCCTGGAGATCCATTCAGTTTATCCTAAAGTATTCAGCTACAGCACTCTGAGCTATGTTGCCTATGTTAACTACATCTCCATGGTAAAAAGATCTGGTAGCTGTCTTTATCTTCCACCATCAGTAACTCACATTCCCCCTGAGCTGGTGGGAATGCTGTCACCAGCAGCCAGGCTACTCAGGGGCAGAGGGACAAGGTTATGGCAGGAACTTGAACTGTCCTTGGGCCATGAAAATTTTCTTAAAATGACTGCACTAACTCAACAGTTACAACATAGACTGAAAAAAATCTACTACCACCCTTTCAGCCTCTGTGAGCTGAAGCCCAGTGCTGATGAGGGTTGAGGTGGCTACTCCATGGCATGGCAGGAAGAGCAGCATAGGGATGAAGTCAGTCTGGAGTTGAAGGCAGGCTCCTGGCTCATTCTGCAGCCCTGTACAGGGGTGAGCATCCACCAGAGACCACCAAGAGTCCTCCTTGCTGCCGTTTCTGCAGAGCCGGAGCTGCTGGAGGAAGAGTCTCTTTATCAACCACTCAATTGCCTCCCACATGCTAAATTTGGTACCTGAAGTCCTTAGGGACATAAGGGTCCATCAGGGTTTGGATTTTTCTTTCAAGACCTTTGTAAATGACGAAGTTGAATCAAGAAAAAGCCTGCTTAATTTCTTTGATTTGGTTTAAACCTGGAAGTCACATACATAGTAGATATTTGTCTTCTGATTTGTGAAATGGGAACAACTGATTAGAAAAGCATGAAGATGTGATGAAGAGTAGACTGGTTTGATAGTCGCTTTACAAAGCAGATTTTTGTTGTAATGGTTAGCATCTGAATACTTTTGCAGGGCTTGGTTCCACAATATTGATGCTGGTAACGTTGTTGAAGCTTGTCTGAACTGAGAATGAGACCATCCTCCTGTGTCGCTAGGGGATTATGTGTTGAAAATGTAGGCTCTTTCTTGCTACTTTACAGTTTGTGACATGAACTTTATGTAGAAAGCAGTAGGAGACAATTAGGAACATTAATCATACTCCGACATTCCTGGGGAGCCAGCTATAAGCATCAAGAAGAAGGATGTCCTGCAAGTTGGAGCAGAGAAGAACCCGCCACCTTTGTAAAGGAAAACACAGGGTCAGACCTCAGGCTTGAAAAAGTGCAGCAAGAGAATGGTGCCAAAAACCACAGAAACTTCTTTGTGACCATAGCTTTGTCTCTGCATGACATACTGTCTGAAAGACTCGGGTTTGGATTTGAAGAGAAAAAAGCATGTTCAAGCAGAAGGCAGCACATACAGCAATTTGGTTTATTTCACAGGACAGATGTATTTGACAATGTGTTCTTAAGAGACACATTTTTCCCCTTAGCAATGTGGGGGATGGTTTTCACCCAAGACTGAAATTATTGTCAGTGCAATAACTTCTTCAGCACCTTCTTGATGGGAGTTGAGTGTTATTTTTACAGTTATTTGTGAGGTCTGTTGGAAAGCAACCTTCCTCTGCAAGTGAAAATCTCACTTTTCCTTGGCTGCTGCGTTTATGGCTGATACACAAATATTTCTAAGTTATTGTACCCATTCATGCTTATGAAAAATTATTAGACCCTCTCAAGTTCTGCTGAATCTTTTTCACGTAAAATCCATCTCTGGAAGGTTCCAAGGCCAGATGGGATGGGGACCTGAACAACCTGGTCTAGTGGGTGGCATCCCTGCCTATGGCAAAGGAGTTGGAACTAGGTAGTATTTAAGGTCCCTTGCAACCCAAAGAATTCTGTGATTATATCCCAGGAGCCTATAATGCCTAAGCAGCCTCACAGGCAAGTGATACAGTTTTCTCTTACAAGTGCTGAAAATTTATCTGGAGGAAATCCTGGGCTTGATATCTGTATGGTTACGATATTTGCGCTCTGAATCCACGTCAGGGGTGATAGCTGGTATATTCCAGGCCTGAAAAGCTGTATTTCAGGGTGAAACCCAATTAAAAAGCACTAGAATCTAGAATGTAAGCTCTGAGAGTTGAACAAGAATCCCCAAATCCTCTCGTCAGCATTGACAGCTACTACCACTCACTCCCGTCTGTGCAGCCACACACTCCCCTGGTGCTGGAACACAAGTTCCAGCAAATTCAGGACCATCCTGGCCTGAGATGATCAGAACTGAACAGACTGGGAAAGCAAAGCTGACTTGCAAGACCTGACCTTCACAAGACCTGACCTGGTAGATCAGCTTAGACTTTACCTCTAACACATTGTCTTCAACCTCTAATGGCCTATGGGGTGCTGTGGAGACCTCTCTCCTTGAGAAGCATTTGAAATGGCTGTCCTAAGTAGTTTTTTAGCTGAAAGGCTTAAGGATTGGAGGATGAAGTAAAAGAGGTCGGCTTTCTCAGCCTGAGGCTTCAAACCCACAATTTTCTCCTTCCAGAAAAATGCCCTTCTCTCTACATCGCATGCTGTGCTGAGTGGCTTGGGATAAACCTGGCATTTTACACATCTCCTACAAAACCTTTGACAGCAAGGAATAAAAATTTGCTTTTAAATATGCCAGAGCAATTGCAACACATGAAAAATTATATCTCCATAGTGTAGGGGTTCATGCACTTAGCAGGAGGGAAGAGGACTTCCAGATTTCAAAACTGATCCTTTATTGTGTTTGCTGAACCTTAAAGGCACAAACTGACCTGAGGACAAGATATGTTCATGGTTCCCAGGCCACCAGCTATGGCTCTGTCTTCTTTTTGTCCCATTTACCATGTTCTTGTCCCATTTAAAATGTGCCTTATCTACTCTGCCTTGCTGCTTCCATTACTATCCCAATCAATGTGAATTCTTCAGGCAAAGGCACCCTTGATGCTCCGAGAAGGAGAGCTACACACCAGCAGAGATTGGAGCACATCTGCTGAAAAGCAGAGGCAGAGCTTTCCCTTTCTGACCACTGCTCGCTGGTTGCAGCCGTGAGAGGCCACGTCATAGCCCAGGAGCTGGGTTTGTGTACTCTGCAGAGCAGGAGGGGAAACACCTGATCATGTGAGAACACCAAATGTTTACTCAGTGGGATGTATCAGAGCAACTCAAACACTCTGCATGTGTGTTGGTAACGTGTCCAGCAGAGCAGAAAGCTGACAGAGAATCTTGATCCACCAGAAACCTCAGAGGTTGCCTGTGGAGCATGCAAATGAGTGGGATTGACAATCTTCGTTCAACCAGCCACTGTTCTGGTGGGACATGGATGCAGTCACATCTCCCACATATGCCTGTCCAGGTCCTGATCCACTCTGGAGGTACCTTACAGAGCACGATCCAAAATATGAAGGGAAGAAGAAACTCAAGATCTCTGGCAGAGAGCTGCTGTCAGTTCCCATACAGGTCTTTGGCTTGGACCAGCTGCAGGTGCTGGAGATGAGCCCAGAACGAGAGAGCTGCCTGAGGTACCGGATGCAGCTGCTTCCCCAGGAGATTGGCTGTCTGAGGAACCTCACCTGCCTCTATGTGGACTCCAACAACTTGAAGAAAATCCCAGCTGAAATTGGCACTTTGAGTCGCTTGGAGAGGCTCACTCTGAGCAACAACAACCTGAGCTCGCTGCCCGCAGAGATGGGGGCACTCCAAAGGCTGCACAGCCTCCACCTTGCCAACAACAGCCTCACTGAACTGCCTGCATCCCTCTGCCAGCTCGGGAGCCTCACGTTTCTGGATGTGAGTGACAACAAAATAGATACCATCCCCTCCAGCATTCGGCATCTGGAGAAACTGGAGACATTGCTATTGCTCTTTAACTCACTGGAGAGCCTTCCTGAAGATGTCTGTCTTCTAAGGAATCTGCACACACTTTGGTTGGGAAACAACCATCTACGGTCCCTTCCAGCAGCCTTTGGGGAGCTGGTGAACCTGGACTGGGGATACAACTACTGCTCATGCAACTTCGAGGGGAATCCGCTAGAGAGTCCTCCCCCTGAAGTCTGCAACAGAGGCCCTGAAGGGATCAGAGACTATTTCTCGTCGATTTGGAGAGACTAAACCACTGGTGTCAGTCCTCTTGAAGTGACCGTGATGGATTTATCCGGAGCAAATCATTTGCACGAGTAAAATGTGTTTCAGACAGAAGGGTCTGGTGAAATCACTCTGTGGAGCTCAAAAATGTCCTCTCTGCTGTAAGGTGATTTATCTGGCAGTCTTCTTTTTCTTTAAATTAGTCTTGAATGGTGTTGTATACTTTTCAAAAACTCATCCAGGGACAGCTGTAATCTTTTTTCTTATTTATAGTTGCATAGACTTATCTCAGGAAATGTTGCAGACGAACATCCAGTCCGAGAAAATGAGCAAGTCTGAAAGGATAGAATCAGGTAAACAACTGGTATGCAAATAGCAATAATCTGTACTTTGTTTGCTCACTTGGCTGGGGTTTGAGTCTGGACTTGAAGTAAGGGCAAGCTGAGATTTCTGGAAGCGTTTAAGGTCATACTAACTTGTGGATTTGGCTTTGCTTCAGGTAGCCTAGAATCTCATCATTTTCCCTGGTATTTTACATCAATCACACAGGTTGAATCAGCTCAGGCTTCTGTTTGGCTCTGGATAAAAAACAACCTGTATCCAGGTCCCAGAAGGTATCCTGCAAACAATGTCTCCCTTCCTTTGGCAGGATGTGGTGTATTTCTGCAGAAGAGCAGCATCAGCTGGCTCTGCAGGGTACACAGTCAGGGCTATCACACTCTCTGGAGGCAGCGTGGACCTGGACTCGATGTGCCAGCCCATCCAGAGCACACCTCCTTGGAGCTTGATGATGTGCAGGGGTAGCCCAGATTTAGAGCAGGCAGCACTAGCAGAAAAAGTTTCCTCCTTTACTGAGTCTGGGAAAGTTTTCAGAGCTATTAAGATATATGTATGCAAACTTCCTGCAAGGGAACATTCTGAGAATCCCTGTCATAATCATAAAAGGCTTAATCAGTGTTACATTATGGAAATCTGCTGAGACTCCTTTCTGTTTCATTGTGCTCTCTCTTCCCCCTATCATCAACATTTTCCTCCCACCTCTCCTTAACTTTTGCTCTTCGTGGATGTTTTCTCTGTGGCTACTCCCTCTGACATTTGTGTTTCATTATTTTCTCATCAAAAGCCACTCGTTCTCTTATAAATCCTTTTTCTTGCCCTCTGTCTCCTTTGTTTCCTAGTTCTCCTTTGGCCAACACACAGAAAGATGCAGTTTTGTGTCTTTCCTGGAAAGAAGAAGGGCTGAGTCAGGCCTGGTGGGAGCTGAGCATGTTCTTACAGCATTCACAGAAAAAGGGAGAAAGGATTTGAGACATTGATACACGGGCCATTAATTCTCTTGTTCTATCATTTTCTTCTCCTTATAGCAAAGATCAGCACAAGGAGATCTGAATCAATGCTGAATTTTTTCTGGGTGACAGAAGCACAACTCCAGATATGTTTAACACGAACTGATTTTTACATTGCTCTGCCCCTGACCTCTGTGAATTTTTCAAACCAGCTGTGACATTTTGGTGTCATGGTAACCAGATTCATTATATCAGTGGGCTATCACACAGAGATAAATGGGTGCATGGCAGTAACGGGCACACAATTACATCACACCAACTTGTTCAGTTTTCCTGCAGCTGATTATTTCTAAGACGTGTGACATAGGAAAGAAGGGAATAAAGGGACCATGTTGCTCAGTTGTTTTTTTTCTGTGGCAGCATGGAGAACTGGGGTTGAAAGAGCAGGACAGAGCAGGACAAGGAACTGCAAGTCTTTTGCTGTTCAGGGTTATTTCAGAAGAGATTTGGGACTGTGTGGGAAGTAGCTGCTGAAGCTGATACCAGCTCAGGCAGGCAGAGGCTGTGTCAAGGTGGCAATGTTAAAGATGTTGAATGACTGTGGTGTTGTTCCTGTTCCTGTCATTGATGCATTCTCCAGACTCAAAGAGGTCCTATTTCCCCTCTTTTTCTGCCATTTCCCCATTTCTGTCACCCCATTCAATATGTGCTGTTGTCCTGCCTTTCTAAAGCTTTCCTGGTATAGGACATGAGGTTAAAGACAGTATGAGCAGTGGGGCCCAAGTAAAGACAAGTCTATCACCCTGGTTTTGGACATGTGAGAGAATTAAATTCTAGTAACTGTGGTCTTTTTAGACTATTGTGCCTAACACACAAAATCCTTCCAGGGCATCCCCTTACAGGTGCTGAGAGGGACAATTTCTCATGTCCCATGTCAAACCCTTCAGATTCAATCTTGCTGGTTTTTTTCTACATTGTATGGGGTTTGGGCTTGAGGTCCCATTTCCAGTTTTCAGTACCTTTCCCTTCTGTATCTTGGCTGGTAATTCCTGAAAGGCAAGCTGACTTCACCTTCTTTGGGGACTATATAGCATCTCAAAGCTTTCACTTTTGGTTTTAGCCAACCAGGTTTCACATGTTTCATTTAACTAATCCTCTCTCCAAACCCCACAAACATAGTTTGTGAAGCATGATTGTGTCTGTTAATAATACAGCTGTCATAGCTGGGAGTGAATGGAGCTAAAAGGGGGGTTAAAGAATGCAAAAAACACCGGAATCTGTAAAAAGCAGTGTCAATATCTCCATTATAATTCTCTAGTCTGTTGGGAACAAGAGAAATTCTGTGAAACTAATGCAAGTGAGGGCACTTTGACCATACCATCAATCTGCTTGAGCAGATTGAATATGTTACTCAGATTATGTCCTGACACTTTGCTCTCTGTTGCCCCTTCCTTTCAATTTGTCCTGATTGCTTCCAAACTCCCACTTCCCAAAGTGGAAAACCCAATAATTCATATACTCTGCAGTATTCTGGCATCTGTGTTAATGGCATAGTTAGGCAGAGCAATAAGTAGATCTGGCATTGTCATTAAGATGTCATTAAAATCTAATCTCAAACTGCTTATCCTGTATTTGTTGTACTTTCTGTATTGTTGCTAAGCATCCTCCTTTGCCTGTGCTCATTAAAACTTCAAGTGCTAATATCAGAGAAGGGCAAACTGCTCGGATATAGGCCCCTGGTGAAGACACATAGATATAATCCATACTCAGGGGTGAGGGGGAGGAGGGAGAGGGGGGAATTGTTAAATGTGTCATTCAGTATTGATGGGAGTTGTGCTTGCATTTCCCTTTACCTTGTCTTGCACTGCAAAAGCCTGGCCTAGGAGAGCATAATCTCCTGGAACCACACAGGACTTCCATCTGAAAACTTTGAACTCTTGCAGCAGAGCAGTAATGAAATGTAAAAGCAGTGAGTGGAAATAGCTCCGAATAGAAATTCAGGGAAATATATATAAGGGCAGAGGGCTTTATAATTTAGCTTACAAATACATAACACTTCACAGGCTGGTAGCTCAAGCTGGACAAGTTCTGACTACAGATAAGCTGCATATTTTTAATGCTGGAGAGTTCACCTGAGGATATGGCAGATTCTCCATTCCCTGAAACCTGTAAACCCCACAGTCTCATTCACCTGAAGGTATGACTGTATAACACTTGCCTTGTTTTATGCAAAGTCAAACTTGGAAAGGCTCCTTCTGTCTTTCAAGTATATGCTTACACTCTATGGCTACCATAAATCTAAAAGATTAGATCCCAGCATTTACTTCTCTCTCAATTTGCCTTTACATGAAATTCAGCTTTTTAGTTTTTAATGCCTACGAGCCATACTTAGAAAGTTGAAGGTTCCTAAGTTTCATGATCAGGGCTCTTGTGGCCAGTGATGGAGTCTCTGAGTTGGCAAAACAAAAATGAAAAAGCAGTTGCTGTTCTACTCATGCCTATTGGAGTTGGAAGCAGATTTCCAAGCTAACAAATGAAAGCCTGGTCCTAAATTCACCTTGAGTGGACTTTAGCACCAACCAGTTTTCCAAGACCTTGAAAAGTCTTGAGGTTGATCAATCAGACATATTTCATATTAGCAGACTTTAAAGGAAACATGACTTTGCCGACTGGAAGAAAACAAAGGACACTGCATGTACTGTCCTACATAAATGACAAACATATTTGGTATCTGAAAGGAGAGTGGTAGCTTGAGAATGTGCTGTTGTTGGGGAAAGGCCATCCCCATCAAGAGAGGCCACTGTCCCTGCTGGTTGGATGGACCCCAACACCACCTGCCTTTCTGTCTTCCTCTGGGCTCTGCAGCCTCATCTCAGAACACGAGAGTCCAACTTCAGCAGTGACAATTTTCAGGGGATGCAACACTGAGTCAGTGCAAGAGGCTCAGGTCTGACAGGAATCCAGAGGATCAACAGGTTTAATCATCATTGAATGTAAATGATAAGTCACTGCCAGAGGAACCACATTCAGTGGAAGAAGTTTCCCCGACTCTTGGGCAATGGTACTACAGGAGAAACAAAGCAATCTATCATGGACAGCTGCCATATCATTCAGTACATTAAATTGCAATGAAAGCTTAAGTAGCATATCTAATGAAGATCACTCTAAGCCATACAAAGAATGGGTTTTGACTCCCCAGAGTGTTCTGCCCACGAACCGAGAGACAATGGTGCTTAAATAAATGTTACATCCAAGCCATGGATTTCTTGTGTTTACTAAAGATCTCAGCAGTCACCGAGAAGCTTTTTATTTTTCTGCCACCCTATGGAAACTATAAAATGTGTTGCCATTCTCACTTCCATGCAAACAACTTTCTTTGAACAGTTCAGGCAGCAAGAGGAGGAGAGACTGATGCCACAAGCAAAGTGCAGATGGAGTAACCCACACTGAGACTTTGTACTGAAACTCAGTGGGTTTTGCCAGACTTGAGACAGAGCCAGTCTGGAGCTCACTACTGCTGAGATTCCCAGAGATCCCACTTCCAGTTGTTTGGTGTGTGAAATTTATGACGACTTGCTTTCAGCAGGACACACTGACTCCTGCATCAAAGGTATTGATCCAGCTGAGGTCAGGCCATTATCAAAGTCGTGTCTGAAAAGAAATCTTCCAAGTGCTTTGCAAGTCTCACTGTTGAAAAATTCAAACTGAAACTTCTAATTGTAAAGAAAGCTGCTTTTTTGTTTTTTTTGTTTCCTATTCCCTGGAGACTTAGAAAACAGATTATTGTGCTGTTTGCAACAAGCCTTTTAAATACATGAAACTTGTTGAAGAGTTTCTTGTGAGACTTAAGTAAAATAAATACTGAGCCTGCAAGTCTTTCTGCTCTGGCCATGTTTTTTCCATCTCAGGTAGTTCCTGTTCTCCTCTGGACTATTGCTGTACACCTTTTTACTGAGCTGAGACGTTCCAAACGGAATATGACATGGCATCTGAAGTCTTTCTAGTGACAAAGGAAGGACTGTTGCACATCTTTAATGTTATAACCCTATTTGTTCACTCCTGCATGGTGGCAGTTTCTTTTTTTAACAAGGAATTCACCTTGTTATCTACTGTAATTTCACACTTTGCTACAGAGCTGCTGTTGGCAAATTTTGGTATCTGTGCATTGTATAAGCTTAAGTTTGTGGCCTTGCACTTGTCCCTGCTGAATTTCAGCTTCCCATTTCCCACCGCAGACATGTTATACAATTCTTCCAAATCATTCTGAATTCAAACCCTGTCCTCCTGGGCTTAAGATGTCTATGAGCTTTATGTCATCTGAAAATTTAATAACCATACTTTCTTTTCTATCATCTAATTCATTAATGAAAGCATATGCCAGGATTGTATCCAGAAGAGACCTGGCTGAACTCCATTTCTGCATCCTTCGACTCTGACAAAGCACCATTGATAACCTTTCTGATACGTTATCAAACCAGCTTTGCACCCAATCGATCACAGTCTCATCTAGACCAGGCTGCTGGGGCTCACTTATGAGAATGTCACATGCAACCCTTTTGAAAACCTTAGTAAGGGGGTAAGATTTGTGACAGCTACTTCTCCTTTATTCTTAAGGGCTGTTACATTGCTAAAAGTGGAGATTAGATCAGTTCAACACAATTTATTCTTGACAAATCCACACAGGCTACTTGTCCTTGCTGCTACATGAAGCAGCTGTTTCGCGTTTCAAGCTGTGACTTGTTATCTTCCAAGGGCTTATGAAATGTGCGTTTGTTCCAGAATCTGTGCAAGCCTCAAAGGCAGGTGAGGATCCTTTCCCATCCCTCTCTCCCAACAAGAAACTATCTTTAATGCAACAGCCACTTGCTGTTTCAGTCTCAGGAGCAAAATTCAGGGCTGGTAAAGGGCCAGGACTGCAGCAGAGCTCAGTAGAGCACAAGCACATCCAGGCTGAAAGGATTTGGGAGGGTCTATTCCATGTCATGGCCAGTCCTGATATGCTCTGGGTGGCCCCATAGTGGGAGTGGAGGTCCTCTTGGGGTTTGGGAAATGCAGCTCAGAAACATGTGGGGTAACACTTAACTTCCATTTGCCTACTTGGCTGCTGTGCAGAGGACTTCAGCCTGGTCATGGCTCGGGGAAAGGCAGTCACTGGGAGGGAGAAAAGACACAAGTCTTGAGGTACCTAACCCATTTTGGTCTTGTCCTGTCAGCTGGGAGCTCTCCTTGACTTTTTTTCCTGTGTCCTATTTTCAAATGAATGTCCTTAATCCTATTTGTCAGACTCAGAATGGGCCTGAGCAGCATGAAATTTCTCAGAAGGCAGCAGGAAACTGAGAGTTTTGATCCTGAAGTAACTAGCTTCAGTAGCTCACAGCATGTGTCTGTGTGTGTTCCCTGGGCAGCTGTGTCAACTGGAGGATATCTGCACCCTTCCACTTGTAAAAAGGCTCAGATCAGCTCAGACATCTTCTTTTGATCTACAAGAAAGGAGGATTCCTTTTTGTTCTCAACCCTGGTGCTGCCTGTTAGGAGGATGTCCCTTTGCATTGGGTCTGAATGTTCACAGAAAGAATAAGGGGGGGAAAAAAAGTCAGCTCACATGGTCTAAATATCTATCAGACTGATTGCTCCTGCATCATTTTCACACATAAAATACTGTTGCACTTCAGCTATTTCTAAACATCCACACAGTGATAACAGAAGGGTTCTGTGTCTGGCTCCTATTGGCAAAGTTTCCCTTTCAGGTCTAAAGTAGACCTCACCCAGACTGAATAATTGATTTGTTCCTAGAGCACTAGTGAACCTAAATTATCCTATATTCCTTTTTTTTTTTTTTTTCAGCTGTGAGGTTCAAGCACTTTGGCTATGCCCTTGATTCACTCTTCTGTTTGGTGGTGTCTGGGTTTGCACAACTGTGAAGGGAATATGGGTCTGAGAGGCAGAGCTTCTCTGTAGACTCTTTCTGAGCTGATAACTCTCAAAAATCTTCCTGCTCTTCCAAGGACTTAGACTGGATGATCCTGCTTGTTCTTTCCAGCTCTGTGTTCCCAGTTGACTCTTTGTTTATAAGATGATGTTGCTTGTTGGGAACATGCTAAACTTATGCTCTGTATATCAAGACTTTTTGTGTTTGAAATGTTATTTTTCTTTGGCTTTTCGTTCTGTTCTTTGTGTTATACAGGCTGACCAGTTCTGCACAGTCCTGACACATTCTGCACAGTCATGTACACTGGGATTTTTTTGTTGTTGTTTCCTAGAAAACTTTTGACGATCTGACTGAGTGAAACTAGAAAACAAAATAAGTTATATAATTCCATGTACATGTGTGTGTAAGGATTCTGCATCCTTATTCAGAGGAGCCATTAAGCAGATGCCCTGTACAGATCTCAGTTCTTTGCCCTGTTCTAATATTCAAAGCACTTTATAGACTCCTCTGGATGTCATTGTGTTCATGCCAGACCTTCAGAGAGAAAGGATAATAACGGTCTGACATTGTACAGGAAAACTAACATTTGCTTTATTTGAATTAGGTAGATTGTCACTGGAAATGTCTTGCATTTCAGACTGGTAGAAAGAGCATAAACCAAAATGATTTTTCTGTCTAGAGAACAGCACATAAGGGATTCTGCAATTAATTTTCAAAATCAAATGTGCTTTTCAGTTTAAAAATTTCCTCTTCTCCCCTCCCAAATTAATTTAAATGAGAACAGTTCTTTATTTCAGAATTATTGAAAGTTTGTCTTTAATTGGTTCTTTTTTTTATTGCAAACAGTAGCCGCAAACCCGCATTTTTTTTTCTATGAATGTGGTTTTTTTCTGTGGGCAGGTATGGTATGCTGGCAAAATATAGAGGTTATTGCTGAAGAAAAAGATGCAGATTTTTTTTTTATCTAATTCCCTGAATAAAAGGAGTATGGCTACAGGCATAAATTTAAGTAGATATTTTCAGAGCTGGAGCTGTTGAGCTGCAGCATCATTCAGGAATCTTCAAAGACTGATTCTCTCTTATGTCCAGGAAAGATTGGTAGTCTGTGACACTGTTTGCAAAATCTCCTCAGGCAAATGGCCTCAAACCATTCCCACTGAGGACCCTCCATGTGACAGCAGTGCTGCACGTTGCCAGCCTTGTTGGTACTTCTTGGAGAAGGTGAATTTGCCTACAGATCTGCCTAAAAATGAGACTCCCCTACCCACAAAATTCCCAACAGAGGAAAAAAAGCTGGGTTGTATTACAAAAGGAGCTCTGACAACAATAATTTTAAACCTAAGAAAGCTCTGAGTGGGAGGGAACAAGTTCAAATTGGTTTGTAAGCACAGCTCCCTACTGGCAATCCAGTCCTTTATGTGAGGTTTGTTGTCTCTCCAGTAATTTTTCAGTAGTTTCTGGGATCACAACTTACTGCACGTGGTACCCTCTGAAGCAGTTTCTTTTCATCCCATATTGGTCCTGGCTGCCTGTGTCTGGAAGAAGAACCATGTTGATGCAGATTAAGGGTTATCTTGGAGCATCTCTGCAGCATTTGCCCTCTAATTAGGGCTGTAAAAAGTAACCTTAGGAGAAATAAGATCAAGGGAAAACATTAAATATTACCCTGTAAACTTTTGCCAGTTCCTGAGTATTTATTGTTCAGGAGACACCCTAACCTGACAGAGCTCCTCTGCTTAACAGATAATCCTGGGATCTCTCTTTCAAGTTCTAGTCCAGTCTGTTTTGAGCCCACACAAACTTTTGAGCATTCACACAATCTTTGGCAAGGAATTTCCTAGGTCTACAGTCCATTTCATAAAGAATCACCCCCATTTGAGGTCTCCACTGACTTCACGGTACTCTGAGCAGTCAGTTCCCATCCACCCTCTTTCTGCTACTTGTGAGATATTAAGGGGACTTAAAAAAAGGAGGGAGAGGGACTTTTTATCTGGGCAGATACTGATAGGAAAAGGGGCAATGGCAGAGGAAGGAGGGCAGGTTTAGATTAGATGTTAGGAAGAAATTCTTTACTCAGAGGGTGTTGAGGCCCTGGCACAAGTTGCCCAGAGAGGTTGTGAATAGCCCATTCCTGGAAGTGTTTAAAGCCAGGCTGCATGGGGCCCTGAGCAATCTGATCTAGTGAATGACATGTCTGTCCATGGCAGGAATGTTAGAACAAGATGA
This sequence comes from Falcunculus frontatus, assembly GCA_013398115.1. NCBI lineage: Eukaryota > Metazoa > Chordata > Aves > Passeriformes > Falcunculus > Falcunculus frontatus. The sequence continues at coordinate 22,208 of VZRV01001958.1, forward strand.
TCTTTATGTCCCTTTCAACCCAAACCATTCTGTGATTCTTTGATTTTACATGGGCACCTTCTACCTCCTGCCCAGGCTGCAGCTCCCGCCTGCCCAGATTTCTTCTCTGCCCATTCCATGTCATCTTGAAAACTTTTTCCTTCCAGGTATTTTTAGTTATTCTAAGGAAGGTACAAGCTTCTCCCTTCTTGGTGCTTTTACCTGGCCAGGCTGTTGCATCCACAGCAAAAGGAAATCAGCTGGGCTTCCTTCTTACCCCTCACCAGAGCCTTTGAAAGGAAAACACATAAACAACATGTGAGTTTTTCTCCCAGTGAGAAACTTTTTTACAGCCCCCTTCACTCCAGCAGGTTGGTTTTTTTTCTCTAAAAATAACATTTGCTTTTCAAGTAAAATCAACTAATTTTTGAGCTAATATGTTAATTAAAACTAAACATGTTTGAGGCTGAATGACAAGTCTCTGTGGGATAAAGGACACCCCAGTACTAAAAAGGAAAGATGCAAAGTCATTTGAGTATGAAAGTGCAAGTTTGATCTATAGTGAAGTCTGCTTTTGTTCCACTTGCTTCTGTACAACTGCAGCAATTTACTGCACTTGACCTTTACCGTGAGATTTAGAAAGGAAATGTTTGATATTCTACTCTATTTTCAAGAAACCTATGAGGCAGATAAGTAATACGGCTGCCTTTTACAGATTGTTCCCTGAATAATTTCTTTGATACACAGTCAGAATTCAGAGACCTTGATTTCTTGCTCAAGGAACTCTTATGAAGTAAGACACTGGCACTGAACACAATGAATGTTGACATCAGAAGTCCATATACTCCTGTTTTCAATGGGTGGAAATCTGCCTACCCTGGGGGTTAGCATTCTGACTTTGTTTCCTCTGTTGTTTGTATGACTTGGGAATGAGTTATAATTTTCACATGAAATTACCTCTACAGGAATTCCATCAAAAACCCACACAGAGTCTGCAGCACAGAAGTAGATCTTTTCTGCCCTGTTCACTGGTGAGCTGTGCTGGCTATATATGAAGTGGATGAATCATGGATGAGAAGAACATTGATTTAATTCTTTCCATGTTCATTTTACTCTTGAATTTCATTATACCTGTCTAGATATCTGCACTGAACATTCCAGCAGTATTGCTGCCTTTTTAAAAGACAGAGTTGGAATGGTATTTCCAATTCCCATTAAAGCTTTACACTCTGAGCTTTGCAGGACCATCACTACATTAGAGCACTATAAAATATCTACCCAATATCTATCCATAAACAATTGGATGAAGCTGCTATACGGGGAATTGCACTAAGAGAGTGCTGAAAAGCTGCATATACAATGTTTTAGGCCATGATTCAGAACTAGGGGATGATGATGAACACTGAGAGAAAAGGACTGATTTTTAGGAAGGAGCCTTTTGAGGGTAGCATCCAGGTCTTTAAGAAGCTGAGTTCCATTCATGCAGCGAAGTACGTAATTCCAGAATCCAGTCTGTGGTACTGGCCACTTTGTATGGTCAAGACTGATCTTTCTCACAGAATAACATCTCTCATTATTGATGAAGAGCACAGGCTTTCTCCTTAACCCTCCTACTCACTTCTTGTTGAGTGATATTTACTGAATAAATCACAAGTGTATTTTATTTCATTATTATTTTGTGTCTTCTTTCATTCCTTGCCTACTTTCCCACTGAGTCCATGAGGCAAAGTGCAACCAACAGTAACCCAGGCAGTGGAGTTTCAGACTGGATTCTGTTGAACCTATTGAAGGATGATTAACTTTTGTACACAAGTAGCTTTTCCAAAATAGTCTCCAAAATGAAAACGAGATTTCACAGCAGCAGGTATTCTTGTGCCTCTGTATTACTGCTTTTTTTTTTTTTCCTGATGCAAGAGAATCTTATGCAGTGTTCAGTACACATTATATCATGGATTCATAAACTCCCCACAGATAACAATGCTTGAGATAGCAGCAGGGATCAAGAGCTACAGCACATTTGTGTGGAGAAATTCTATAAATGAGAAAGTGCCATGGAAATGCAAGGCATGAATATATTGCAGCCTCCTCAGCTTTCAGACCTGTCAAAGGTCTCAGTAAATGTAATTACATCAGTCACATGCTTTCTCCATGCCATGTTAGCAGAAGAGAAGGAAGACATAGAGTGGCTGATAAACCCCTTGATCCAGATTTAATTCAGTCATTCACATGTGGAAAATAAATTGCATATAGAGTATTTTTTGCTGCCTTTATGGTGAACTACCAGAACAGTAAGTATTCTGGGCCATTATGTATCTGCTTCGATAACTGAACAGAAAAACATACCCTTGCCTCCAGAAATTAAAATCAGCTTAGCACAAGACTATGGTCAATGAGCATTCATGTTCACACTTGTCTGCCTGGGCTAATGCCAAGGGCTTTGAGAAAACAGCAAGTGGAGAGAAGATATCAGATTGCAGGGATTGCTGTTAAGTCTCTGCTTACTGGACCAAGGCTTGAAAAGTCATCAGGTAACATGGTGAAGCACAAGTCCAGCACAGCAAGGGTCACAGGATGCTTGTCTTTACTAAGGGAGAGGAGTGATGTGCTGAATTAGGTACAGAGGAAGACAAAGCAATGACATTACACAGGCTGTTTGATTTAGCTGCTGTTCACTCGCCCATCAAAGGAGTTTCAGGATAGACTAAATTCTGTATGCTGGCCCACAGCAGCATCTCATTTTATATAGATTTTTCTGGCTGCTGACTGTTTTTATCAACATCTCTAGAACAACAACAAAAAAAAGCCAAGTCAGTAAGATCGTGTGCAAGTTATTGAAGAAGCTTAAATCCTTCAGGTTAGCAGCAGTAGTTTCTATCCATTTTTTATATAATGACTGTGGAAGTTGTCCATGAGCACCAGAAAGTGTTTTCAGAAAAGATTGCTTTTATCTGGTTGACAGTCTTCTATTTATAGTTGGCAAATATTTCATGGTTCAGGTTTATGAGCACACTGTAGACTTTGGTGTCATGACTTTAGCTTAAGCCACTTACAGCCATGCAGCAGGTTACACATGAGGCTTTTTTCTGGGGGGAGCAATAGAGGATGCAGCACTTAAATTCATTTCAAAAATTCAGAGCTGCTAGCCACAAAGCCCAGTAATGAAGAGAAAAATGTGTAATGCTTCAGAAAGTTAAGCTAAATACTTTGCTTTGTCAATAAATAACAATAATTACAAAAAAAAAATAGAAGTAGGGTACCCAAAAGCTGTGAGTCCCTTTGCTTTATATATTAAAGTATAATGCTGAGGAAAAGGATCTCAAGCAGAAAGTCAGCAGTCTGCATCTCAAACTGTGGGTCCTTGCTGACTCTAATCACTGATAAAGATGCAGCTGTCTTTGTGCTCTGTCCCACGGGATGCCTTACCCAGAGTACCAAAATACTGTTGGACAGATCTGGAGAACAATATTACGACGCTGCGTTCTTCCTTGGACTCAAAGCAATACTGCACTTGTGTGCCAGTCAGGCTCCTAGGGGAAAAGCATAAAAAAAAGTGCCCTAAAACTTAAGCAATGGGGAAGGGATCTTTTTCAAAGCTGAGACAAGGATAAGGATGTGAGTTTTCAGTGTTTCTCACTCAGAATTGCAGGGGTTTGCATGCTATCCTTAGTAGTGCAGGGAATACCTTTTCCCAAGGAGATTAAACTGTGCCAGCATCTGTCATTCAGATCAGTTCATTATTTACGACGTGGGAGCTGTCAGGTTAGATCTTAGACATGTTCCCTGCAGGCTTAAGCCTTGTACCCCAGGCAAGCACACACAGAGAGTGTCACGGACATCCCACGGGAGTCGGGTTCCCCCTGAGATGGATTACAAGATTCTTTTAGAGTAGAGAATAAGGAATAATAAGGAGAATAATGATGGCAATGTTTGGAATGTGTATCTTACACATGCCTTGCATTCCATCTAATATGTCCACCTCTTTGGGAAACTCTCTTTGGGCTATTAATTTGTGTTGAAATAACCCCAAATATAGAGCCATATTAACATTTTTAGGGGTGGATGTATAAAGCTTGTGGGAGTTTGCCAAGGATAAGACAAAGTGTACCATAACCTGTAATGTTTCTTGTTGCTGGAGTCTATTTAAGAACCAAGGAGACAGGAATTTTTACCCTACTTCATTATCTTAGACTCACACATGCACTTTGCCATACAGTGTTTGCATTCATCAAGATTCATCTTCCATTCCCTGCAGGGAGGTTGATGTTGGCCTGGGATATTTTGGAAGGAATTGATGTCAGTCTACAGTGAGCTGGTGCTCACACGTACAACCCTTGGGCGTTACTGGGAAGGTCCCTGGGTGTCCCCCTAGACTTGGCCTCATGCATCTGTCCTACCTCCAAGGCCTCCCTCCACTCTCAAGGCCTTTTCTCCAGTCAGGATCTTCACTGTCTTCTTTTCAGGCCCTCAATTTCTTCTCAAAACCACTCTTTTTTCAGGTATAAGTCTTCTCTTCTTTCCAAACTGGGAGCCCTCAGTTTTCCCAGTCTGAATGGTTTAGGAACAGAACCACAGAAAGTGATCAGCCTGCTGTCTGATGGTCCTTTTCAATATCCCCTTACTGATAGGTGGATTCAGAATGTGCCATTTCTGTTTAGATCAGAACTCAAAAAAATTGTACAGCCAGCCTGTACTGTTGCAGCAAACAGTGGGCTTCTGCTTGAGAGTTCAGTTCAATTTCAAATATTTCCCACAAGCATAGAATCATGGAATGGTTTGGATTGGAAGTGACTGGAATCACTAGATGAGGAGTGTGGTCACTTAGGATATTTAAGCAGTCTTCAGCTGTTGTACCCAGAAAGTTTTTGAAATTTCTGTGTATGGATTCATGGTGAAATGCATCCACTTCTATTTTCTCATCTCAAAAACTGCTTAAATGTGATGCTTCCATGAGTCCATCAGAGATCCTTCAAAACCAAACTCCCTTACTCTTAACTCCATCATATTTTACTCCACTTTTTTGAGACATAAATTATGACAGGCACTGTTTTCCCCCATGCTCTGTGTTTTCAGCTACAGAACTGATGTCTCTGACCATAATTCACTCACTTGTTGCTAGAAGGTTGAGCTCAGAACAGGTCCTGTCCCACACACACTTGGAGAGCAGAAAACTGAGGCAAAAGCAGAAATCTTTGCTGATTTTGAATTTGATTGTAAGCTCCTATAGGCAGAGCAGAGTAGCATCTCTTCAGTTTATTTCCACATATAGGAGCCTTGAAAATGATTAATTAATAATGGTTTTCAATGTATTGTGTAAAAACTTTAGAATTGTTTTAACTGTCAGGTTGTTGTGATGTTGGAGAGTGAGATTTCTGGCGTGGAGTGGTTGGTTTCTCTGCCTCATCCTCACTCTTCATTAGCAACAGAGGCCAAATTGTTCAGTGTGAAAGTAAACATTTCAAAGTTCATCGCTCAGCAGCTGGTGAGTCACCCCTGAGCCAAGGGGAATGTCAATAAGAAGAGATGCTCTGTGAGAGGCGATTAGTTTCTGTAGAGAGATTCAGTGATTCATTATCAGGTTTGGTTGCATTTTAATTGCAAAGGTTAGAAAACTGTGTTTTGACCTAGGGATTAATAGGGAAAATAACACATTTTGGATGACTGGAATGTCTTAGCTGAAATTTTTGCTAAGATCTGCTTGTAGCCATTAGTTGTGTATGTCTTTCATGTCTTTTATTTGTAGCTGTGCACTGGCATTTTGAAGATGAGTCTTGTGCAGGGACTGCATTGGAAAGCTGTGGGAACAGAACAGAACAGTGGTCTCTGACCTAAAAAGATACTTTCCATGTAGAGCATGAAAAAGAATCTAGGTACCTGGGTATGTACAGGTGATAGGGAAACATGAGCAGAAAAGAAACCAATACAGATCAACATCTCTGAAAGCAGCAAGGATTCGAGAAGCACTCATGTGGGTCACACAAGGGTAACCTAAGAGGAGGTCAGATGGAATAAGTGGAATTACGCTGGCAGAGCTGAGAGTAAACTGACTTTTCAGTTATTTAGGCAAGAAAAGCCATTTTTTGCTTTTAACAGTAAGGGATAAGAACAAAGAATAGGATTCTCTTTCCCTGAAGTCAGTGAAAACATAGAGGAAGAGAAAAACTGTGTGTGGTTGATTGCTGGGAAGTTTTTATTATCATAACTGAGCTAGTCAAGCCAGATGGGGTTAAGATTATGCAAGACTTGTCCTCATTTCTGTTACTTGTAACTTTGCCAAATTTTAATTATCCTGGCTGATTTTTTTTCATGCTGGGTGTGTGCCTAAAACTGAAGGGTGTGTATGTGTCTCTGTGTGTTTTACTATTTCAGTCGTTCTGAAAACTGAGAACCAAAGAAAGAAATTTTTTCAGCCTATTTTATTTCCTCAAGAGGCTCTAATGCACAGAGTACCTGAAAATCCAGTTGTTAATATCAGTGCCAGAGATGTGTCTTTTGGCTGGCTGGAAGCAGATATCCAAGTTTGTAAGTTTTGGAAAACATGGTAGAAACAAAAAGCTCTCGAGACATGGGAGCTCTCCCAGCACCACCATAAACAGGGGTAGCACCTGCACTCCCACACACTGGGCAGGACCTTCTCTTCATTGACCCTTTCACAGGATTATCACAGGACTCAAGGTCTTTCTGAGTGCCAGCATCCACCTCAGTTACGTGAGGGTTCATCCACATAAGTGTTAACATGCACAGACAGACCTAGAGGAGAGGAGAGATGAACTCTTCTCTAGGCTTGATTGACTGATTGGCCAAATGTCTGTTAACTTCAGGGAAAGTTGGACACCTACATGTTGACATCTATATGTAGGTGCTCAGATCTGGAATTCAATCCCATCCCTCCTATCTCTGGAAAACTGGAGATAAAGGGTGTTGACAGCAGAAGGTGTTGACAGAGAATGAGTGCTGACAACAGAAAGCCTGTGGCTTGCGTTCAGGGCTGCTTTTTGTGCAGGGACCATGATGGAAGAAAGGAGATTCTGGCTAAAGCAAACAGCGGAAGGTTGGAAGCCAATAAATCTGAGGGCAACGTCCAAGGACCCCAGGTACCAAGAGACATCAGACCAGACAGGGTAGAGTGACCTGAGCAAAGAGGTGTGGAAGGAAAGACAGTTGGAGTGGGCAGGCAACAAAGCAGATTAAAACAGAGCCAGTAGTAGGGGACTATTTTTGTTGAAGGAAACTACTTTCTGGAAAGAAGGATAGGAGAAGCGTGTTTTTTTCCCCCACAGGAAAAGCAAAAGAAGGCTCAAAGGATGCCCTTGTATAACATGCCACAGAAAAAAATTCCTAAACTTGAGGATATCTATGTCATAACCTCATTTCTTCATAAAATGAGGGACAGATGGAGGAGAAAATAACTTTTAGAATTGTGGGTTTCATTAAAAGTTAAACAGAAAAAAGATCATCAACAACAAAACATTGAAAAGTCTTGACAAAACCTCTTGCACACTCTCCATAGCTACACAACACATGGTGCTCCCAGCTGGCAACGATCCTATGCAGGGTCTTGTACAGACCAAGTTCAGATCAGAGGCTGAGAAACAGCACAGATCTGAGCAATGCATCCACTTATCTCTCCATCATGTTTACACCCAGAGTGAATCTTTGGCCAATCTATATTTCTTTCTTAGTCTTTTGAAAAGAAATCAAAAAATTTCATTAACTAGTTGTTACAACTCATCAAAGCATAAGCAATTCTTTTGCTGAATTACAGCCAATCATACCTAACATTTCTACAAGCCCAGTAGCACTTACCCAAAACTTGACCTCAGATAGCTTTGTGGAACCCTCACATTTTAGTGTTTCAGAATGTGGTTCATTCTAAATGTAAGAAAGTTACTAAGAAGTGCTTCAGCTTGTGTTTTTAGATTTCTGTTGTCATATAGATGGATTTTATAATTAGTATTTTGTAATGCCCAGGAGCCCTGGTCATGGATCAGGAACCCTCTTGCCTTAACAGCTGTGCAAGCACAGGCACAATGAGCTCTCCATCCTTGTGGATAGCATCCCTTCCCCTTTAATAAAATGTGGTTTTGTTGAAGTCAGGTCAAACTCTGTTGTCAGGTATCCTGGAGTATATCTAAAGCCCTTTTGTTGTTATTTCAACAAAAACGCAGAGTACACAGCAAGGTTTTTCCTTCAAAGCGAATGCCCTTCATCAGTGTGAAATTGCCTCCTACAGCAGAAACCTATCTCTGAGCTCTGCTGCTTAATCTGCCAGGCGCTGACAGTAAATGCACTGAGTGCCAGCAGTGCCAACTGGCAGCCAAGTCCTTGTGTGGATTAAACCAATTATTACTGCTCTCTGTCTTCCTGCTTCGTGCTCCCCCCTGGCTTCTCGGGTCTTTCTGTTTACACATGATTTTACATGAATGCTGTAGAGTTTTGTTGTCTCTGTGTAAGGATGTTCAGTGTGGCTCAGTGCTCCTGCATACCTTGTTGCCATAGTGCAGACTGACCAGCCAGAGGTTCTGGCACACTGGAAGATGCCCTGTGTGTGGCTTTCTGCTTCCCTTCCTCTTTCAAAACCTGATGTTAGGTTGTTTTTCTGGTTCTGAAGGCTGAACCACCCAGTGATTACCCTCATATGGATGTTCCTGCCTCTCTGGGTGTTCCCAGAGTCAGGGTACTGCTGAATGGGAGTGTGGATGTTTAAAAAGAGGTTGATTTCTGTGAAGGTTTTGGTCTTCTTTTCACCTCTGGTGTGGAAAAAGAGGTGTTTCCTAGTGAGGGATTGGGGAGTGTGGTGCACTCTGCCATTGTGTGTGCACAGCACTGGGCAGCCTCACCATCTCCTCCTTATGATCCATTCACTGTAGACCTTCAGTGGGCAGAAAAATCTTCCCAGTACCACTTAGAGATGGTTTAAATATTTTAATATCTGAACAAAACCTAGGTTGGAAGAAGTATTCTGATGAGTGAAAAATTAATTGTTTTATATGATAACTTCCATTGCATGTACTGGCCCTGTTCTCACAAATAAAAACAATAATGATGCCAGGACTGTTCTCTGCTTTAAATGAACATTTTTGCACTGGACTGCATATAACTAGTTTATATTAAAAAAAAAAAAAAAAAAATCCAGTATTCCATTGTATCTTCATTTCCTATCCTCAAGGCATCTATTCTGTAAGCATTCAGTTACACAACCTGTGGCTGAACTAGAGACTATTAATGAGTTTATCAGTGCTACACCAATGTGATATCTCTAGGCCTTCAGCAAATAGATTTAGTCATGTTTGTAGGTACACTTAGCTGGAAAGATCAAGAAAGTTACTCCTCCAGCTCTCCAGTATGACAGTCTTCCAGAGCTTCCTGCCAAATGGAATGTTTTAACATTGATGAATCCTTGTGATTTAACATGAGCCATACCAGGTCTTCCAGAAGCGGCAGCAAAAACATGTTCCTGAAAAACCAGAATATCCATGAATATTCCACCTACACAGGTCCTGTGTCTCTTTGGCATGCAAATAGAAAAGTGAGGGCTCATCCCAGACACAAATCCCACAGCAACATGAGAACTAATATTTGACACTTCTGAAAAGTTGTTATTATGTTTTTCACAGCCAGATGATTTTATCAAATATTCTCCAGTGCATAGATCAAGGATTGGAGGGTTGGTTTAGAAGTGATTCTGTACTATCAGTGCTACAGCATGACTTTAGGATATGTTTTCATCCTAGCTCCACCTTTCCCTAGATAAAAGTCATTTAACATATATTGCACTGAGTCAATAAGCCCTGCTGTGTTTTCGTGTCTTTCATATATGGCAGCAAAATGGGTGAAGAACTGCCTGATTCGGGATTTTTCATCAAACATTAAGACTTTTCAGGAGAATGTCCTACTTACGACCGATATGGCTTACACATATGTAGTATCTTGTAGTCTTGTTAATGGGAGTAAAAACTGAGCAACAAAGCTCCCATGGCAGAGAACCAGGGGACTCAGGATTCATGATGGGCACTTTATAGTTACTACTTGTCTGGTCTTCATCTTAACCCAAATGACCACCCCTGTGGAAAAGGTGACAAACCAGGCAGTATCCCAACTGAACCCACAAATTCAGCTGTCATCCATTTAAGCTCATGCTCCAGTGTATCACCACAGAATCATAGAGGGGCTTGGGTTGGAAGGGACCGTAAAGATCACCTTGTTCCACCCCCCTGCCATGGGCTGGGACAACTTCCACTAGACCAGGCTGGTAAAAACCTCATCCAACCTGAACTCTTCCAGGGATGGGGCATCCACAGCTTTTCTGGGCAGCCTGTGCCATGGCCTCGCCCCTCTCTCCCAGTTTGAAGACCCCTGAATGAAGCACCTTATTCTGCCACAACCTCTCCTCTCAGAGGGAGATGCTGATCTAATCCTATGTCTGGACTGGACATAAACTGCAGAACAAAGAGAAGTGACTGCAGAAAATCAAGGAGCTGTTAAATCAATGGTACTGAGCTGGCTGGTGACCTTTTCATCAGTAGCTTAATGACTGACAACAAGTTGCAGCTGTTCGTCAACATTTACAGGTGAGACCTCAGTGCAAAACATCTGAAGGATTTCCTCCAGGTACAGCAATCAGAGCATAATTAGAGCCATTTACAGAGGAAACATATACTGCTGTCTCACTGGGAACATGGAGATCTCTCCTCCCTGTGCTACAGTTTAGCTGCATCCGTCAGTGCAGGGCCCAGGCTTCACACCGCATTTCTTTCCTATTTCTGACTAATTGTTTAAGATCTCTGCTGCACAGAGAAAATAGAAACATAAAAAAATCTGGGAACATGAGATTGGCATCTCTCAGCTACTCCCTTTGCAGGTGCTGAGCCTTTCCCTTTGCTCTGTCTCAATGGGGAAGAGGCAGAAAGTTTTCCATTTGTGCCAGCTTTAGGCCTCGTTAAATAATTTGAGTTCACTGTTTCCTGTATATATATAATGAGTTTCCAAAGGAAATCCCATTAATAGTGTTATCAGCTTGAACTAGAGGATCTCATCCATCTCACCAAGTACAGCCTCCTAGAACTTCATTTTTCTACTCTGAAGGTAGATTTTTAATCCGATGTCCATCTGGAGAAGATATCTTCTATGTTTTATCTGTTGCTTTGGTCTTCATAATGGAAGAGATGGGTTTTTTACTAGTCCAAAACCTTCATCTTCAGCCTGAAAAAGTTTCCATACTTCTAGCTGGGGAAGACCAGAAATATTCCTGGTATCGGCTAAGAGGGTGAAAATCACCCTGTGTTTTCATTAGTACTATAAGAACTCACTTGCTTGAGGGAATTGATCCTATGTAATTCTGTTGATGACAGTTGCTAAATTCCTTTGAGTGCTCAGCAATAACAGCAGCTCACTCAGCACCAAGAGTAGCCTGGGAGTTTTGTTGGATGCCTTTCGGTGATTAAACAGCTTTCACTGGAAAATTATCCTTTTTATTGAAGTTTTTCCTCACCTCAAATGTAAGGCAAAAACTTTCTGGAATATATTTCAGGGCAGCCTGGAACAGATTGCTCTTGTCCTTATCTAATTTTCACTTGACAAATTGTCTCAGATTTTCATTTTCCCTCAACCTCGCCTTCCCTTCACTTAAACTGTGTGAGCTAAGTCTCTTTATGCTTCCTCCCCATTTCATCCCTTGCAGGCCTTTTACAACCTGTGCTATGGATGATGCTTTGTTTCAAGCTATTTTAAAACTTCACTACTTCAATTTCTTCGAGTCTGAGCAAAACACGGGCATGGCAGACATCATTAGCAAGATTAGATCAAAACTATCTTTTCATAAGGGGATGTTGCAGACAGAAGCATTCAGCTCCCTACGTTCTTCAAAACAGGTACCACTTGAACATCAGAAGAGGAAGTTATATAAGGTGTTTTCCTTCTCCAACATGTTGCTTTTTCAAATATATAGCCCTGGCAGGCATGCTAAACAACGTGCACAGAACAGTATTGATTAGCATGTCATTAGTTTCACAAGCAGAGCCTGGGACTGTGGGTATGCTGTGAGTAAGCCTGGAGATGCTAATGACAGCTGTGAGCAGAATGAGGATGAAGATGGACCCTGCTCAAACAGCAGCTCTCAGCAGCAGCAGTGAAACAGTTCAGGTGTACAGCTGGTTATGAATGGGAACCTGTACTCAATAGGACACACTGTGGCAGCTGGTTTAAAATCTGTGCTGATCTGGAACTGCCCCGCTGAATTTAATGTGCATGGAATCATAGAATCATTTAGATTGAAAAGGACCTTCAAGATCATTGAGTCCAACTATTGACCCGGCACTGCCAACTTAAACACTAAACTGTGTCCCCAAGGACCACATCTACACATCTTGTAAATATCTCAAGTGTTGGCGATTCCACTATTTCCTTGGACAGCTTGTTCCAGTGCTTGACAACCTTTTTGGTGAAGAAATTTTCCCTAATATCCAATCTAAACCTCACCTGGTGCAACTTGAGGCTGTTTCCTCTTGTCCTATTGATTGTTACTTGGGATAAGAGGCCAACCCCCACCTGTCTCCAGCTTCCTTTTCAGGGAGTTTGAGAGAGCAAGAGGGTCCATCCTGAGCCTGTTTTTCTCCTGAATAAACACCCTGAGCTCCCTCAGCTGCTCCTCATCAGACTTGTGCTCCAGACCCTTCCCCAGCTCTGTTGCCCTTCTTTTGGTGTCAGCTGAGATTGTTTGGTTGAAGGAGCTCTTTCCCAATCCCACTGTCTTCTCTCTCCTCACTCTCCCCTGTGCTTGGCTCCTGTAGGGCAGGTCTTCTCCCAACCAGATTAGATGCACTACCTTCACTTCTGCTTTGAAATTTTCTGTAACAGGGAAGACCAGAATGCTGGAGTAAATAGGACTCAGTAGAGAACATTTATTAGACCAGGGAAAAAGGCTCTATCAAAGAAAGAGAGTGGACCTGAGAAAACACGTCCATTTGTTCTCCCCAGACCCAATCCTCCTCTCAAAAGCTACACACAGATCAAGGAGGTGAACACAGAGGAAGAAAAAGAAAACAGAAAGTAACACTCTAAGGAAGTAATAATTTTTGCTTTTTCCATGATGGCAGCGAAGACTAAAATATTTCAGGGATATCTATAATGAAAGTGATGGTGTTATTTCAGGTTTAGCCAAAGATGGCAACTATTTGTTTTGGTCTTTTGCTCTAATTCTGTGGCAATTCACATTCCTGAGAGATGGTGACAAGCCCTGCTCTGCTATGGGGCAGTTACAGCATGTCAGCTGCCATGACAGGGGAAATGTGTGCTGAGGAGCAGCACTCCTTCCTCCTACCTATCATTTAAGAAAAAAACAAAAAAAAAGGTGATAATTAGGTCTCCTTAGGAGGCCTGGGTGAACATCAGGTATCTTTTACACAGGCCGCTGGGAAGTTTTTATTAGGAACAGATTTAGTTCATGACTAATCTGAACCATATTTAAACCATGACCTCACTTATTCATTAATTTTTATCTCAATAGGATGCACTGGAGTGAGGAAAATCATCTGTGTGCTATTTCTTCACATCACTTGTTTATATCTGCAATCATCTTTTTCCATGAAAAGTATCAGCCTACAAACAAAAATTGCTAGACCTTGAAAGAAACCCCAGCTGTAAATCTGATTCTTGTGGGGCCACAGCACATTGCTTACCCTGGAAGCACCTCTTTCCCTTTTAGGTGTAATCATGCAGGAAGTTTGACATGCATGGAAACCAACAAAGGAAATCCTTATTGATTTATTCAACTCTAGAAAGGTGTAACAGCAAAGCAAGAAGATATCCCTGAAGTGCCTTTTAAAGATGTACTCTGCATAGCAAATGGATTTTAAAGTGAAACTGTGGAAAAAATAATTAATTCATAGTTTGTTCATGATACCTGAAACAGAAATACATAAAAGAAGAGAAAGTGGAAAAAATAGTTTATGCAGGCATTCCAGTGTAAAAGCTTCCTGCCATGGAGAAAAGGAAGAAATCAGAAACAGTTATATCCACAATCCAAAATAGAATTTTATTATGTTTCATGAATTTAAAGAAGTTTATATCCTTAAATCTCAACTGTAAAAATTAATGACTCACTTAAAAGTCCAGATTCATACTGCTAGATTTCAGATACTTACCTGAAACCACTGCCCATGTCTGTTTGGCAAATGTTTCTTCTATAGAGAAGAAGAATCTTCTTTACAGTAATTTATCCTATCCTGAGGTCTCGAGGAACCTGGTGCTCCTCACTGGCTGCACAGGCTCCTTAGAGAGAGAATAGATCTATGTTTTTCTGCTTGTTGGATAGAGTATGGACCTCAGTATTACTCTGGGTAGTATTTTTTCAGCATTCACGTATTAATCCCAGATATAAAGACATTGGCTGTGAACTGGAAGCATTCATCTGATAACGAAGGCAAAGTTTGTTCAGTTCAAGCCTTGATATAAAAGTTACTCAAACAGCTCACATAGATCCTGTCAGATTCTTAAAATCGCAATTTTCTAATACAAATGGAGTCATTGGAGCAACTTATAAAGGGAAAAAAACCCCGAGATTGGCAACCTTTCAAATAGAACATTTAGCTTTATCTATTTGGTTTGGTTCATGGTAAGAACAGGTGAGTTAGATAAGTAGGGATTATGAACCCCTGTGTGATCGCAACTCTACCAGTGTTTAAATGGGATGTGATGGCACCTGGGCATAGCACCACTGAGGAGCAGCAAAATTGGATCTCTACTCTGGCAGCATCCTGCTCATCATGTCAGAGCAAGAAGTGGATGCCATCACTTGCAGGAAAGCTGGGAGAAACGCTTAATGCCTTAGTGTTAAGTCTGGAGGAAGGGTAGCAGAAATTGGTTTGGTTTTGAGATGTTAAAGAGACAGTTAAATAGGATGGGGCATAAATTATCAGTCTGCTTAAAAGATCTTGTTTCTGGTGTGTAGAGGGAGATTAAGTGATCAAAGGGAGCTCAGAGAGAACAGTGTGCCCAGATTAGCTGCAGCTGGGGGAATGTGCAAAAGGAAACCTGTGGTAGCCAAAGAGCAGAAATGAGATGAAGAGAGGGGGATGTTCACCTGTGTGCCCAGCCGAGGGAGTGGAAATACCATTTGAGAGGGTTTTGTTAAAGAAAGAACACCTATAGAAGGAAGAATTTCTTGGCTAAAATTAAAAGGTAACAGCCCTAAGTAACAACCAGCTGAGTGCAGTTCTGCATCAGAGGCAGGATGGAAAGAACAATCTGATCAACACTGGATCATAAGTTTAGCTGGGATCATTATGAAAAATGGATGATAATCAGCCTTGTGGGATAAAACCTCAGTAAAGCATGCTTCTTAACACCATATCCAGCTTTTCTGGTGCACAGCTGAGAAGCTGCTTTCATTTCCACTTTCCCAGGACAGTCACATGGAATAACTAGCCAGTAAATACCACATCAAATGGGCAATAGCACAAGCTGCTCTTCATGATAGAACAGTGTTTTCACACTCCTCAGATATAAGGCAACTAGTGCAGAGATGAATTTCTGTTAACAGCATATGGCTACTTGAAATAAACCACAAAGGCAGAGGGACCAGCTCTGGAAAACTAGTGATGGACAGAGACAAGGGAACAGAAGGACTTTGGTGAGTAAACTTTGGTACCCGCTTGCTTTGGTGTGCCTGCTCAGAAAATCTCAGCTCAGCTCCCCTTACTCTGGAAGTACCAAGGTTTCAGAAACTGGGTTGCAGGGGGTAAATTCTTAAGGCACTCCCTACTCTTCTCTTAAATGTATTTAGAAGCATCTCAGTTTTGCAAATCCTGGTTTACTTATATGTTTAACCAACAAATCAACAATCTCTCATGGTGTTCATCTCCCTGTATTTCTCATCTGGTAGAAAGGTTTGGAGTATCCCTTACAAATCTGTCCTGGAGCAGGACATATGAAGATGTTATAATATCCTTTCATCCAACACATCTGTAGTTAGAGCACTCACAGAGGTTTGGGAGATTTAACTCCTTCTTCTGCTTAAAGGAAACACAGAATCAGAGCTCCAAATCTGAGGCAAAGAGCTTAAGCACCTGGTATTGCTCACAAAAGAACTGTGGAGTAGCTCCCCTTCTGTGGTTTATTGAAGCAGTTTCACTTTGATTTAAATAATGATAAATTCTTTACGTTAAAAGAGAGTGAGTATGATTGTTTTGCTTAGTGGTAAATCTCCCCTTGGGACAAAGAAGGGAAAACCTTTCCACCCTTTATTTCACTGAGCACCTGAGGGAGAAGATGTAAATTAATGAAGTGTTGGGGGCAAGTGGAGGGAAGTTCTGTGTAGTCACTGGGTTCACATAATGGTTTTTAGGCTCTATTCCCAAACACTCCAACAAGAGGTGCACACTGCTTCCAAAGCTGCTCTTAGTATTTCATGGAACAAAACCCTTTGGGCAGATTGAGGCGAGGAGATGTGGATTAAGATCAACAGAAGCAGGGCAGGGGAACTAATCTTGAGAGTCTAGCATGTGATTATGAATAGTTTATTCATTGAGTTTTTGAATGAAAGACATCACTGTGACTGCTCCAGCTGTGCTTTGTAAGGAGCCTGGATACAGAAAATACAGTTATGAAGTGTTTATATTTCCCTTGTGTCTTCCCCATGAAAACATCTTTGTAACACTGGAAGATGAATTGCTAACTTCTGTGTCCTCCCTGGGTTAGATATCCTTTAGACCTGAGCTACTGACCCCTCAAAGCAAAAAGCTGTACACAGGATACAAAGGATGCAGTGAGTTAAGTGCCTGGAGCCACTCCTCTTATTTCTGGGGCATCATGGATAAAATAGGAGCAAAAGAAGGAATTTGCAGCTCTGATTTTGAGGGCACTCATCCTGAAATCCTGTTGACTCACAGTAGAGCATATGCAAGCACAGGGCATGTTGCTGGGAATTATATGTATCTTATGTCCAAACAAAATACAGGAGTGTGTTGGTAGCTGGAAGGAAACACCCGGTCTGCTCAGCCCAACCCAGCACTCTGAACACCAGGAAAGGTCAAATCAGTGTTTAGATGAGTCTGCAGAAAGTTTCTGGCATAGATGCAGTTGCTCTGATACACATGGCTGCATCCAGAGTACAGAGGTACCAGTGCCTGAAGTCTTCATGTGCAAAAGAAAGGGATCAGAGTTGGTGTTGTTATCTTGAGCTCCTGCAGGAGGAAGGAATTAGCTATTGGAAAATTCACCTGGATGGCCCTAGCAACAGCTTCTAGTTAATCATGTGTTAGGCACACCCTAGCCATCAAAGATGGATCCCGTGTAACTAATGGTGGGTGAATCAACTGCAGGGGACAATTTTAAAGGGAAAAAACTGAAAAGGTAAACAAGAGGAAGCTATGTGTGGTCCAAAAGTCATTCTGGAGTAATTTCTACTGCTGCAGTGTAACCTGCTGCATTCCCCTACACTGCAATGTCAGTAATAAATATGGTTTTAGCTGTTTCTTACTTTCTTCTTCTGTAAGCTCAAAACCACAAGATATGCAGGAGAAAATGACAAAATGACAAAACTAATTAACCATACCTACTAAAGAAGTATGCCACTTGAAAATAAAGTTTGATCTTTAGAAAGTTTAATCTAATAGCATCTAGAAAATGAGTCTACTTAAAGTTCAAGAACTAAAGTTAGCTGTGTTCAATTTTGTGCATTTCACTGGGGTTTCTAATTTTTGCAGTAACAAAGTAGCATGATTTTTTTTCCTCCTAGCAGGAAATTAGTTTGTAGCTCTACCTTTGGGCATACAATTGATTTCTCACCATACTGGTGTTCATATCAGCCTGTGCTAATTGGCACCCTAAAGACTCAAATTAAAGAGGGAGGAGGTTGATGCTGTCATGCCTGGGAGCAGTTTCCCCAGAATCAGACCAGAGCCTGCTGGCAGAGCAGCACGATCGAGGCAGGCTCTACAATGCCTGTGCTGTACCCGTTTTGAAGAGCTACAGGGTGGGTCCCCAGGGTTTCAGTATATTAATTTGCCCTGCCCTAAATTGACTCCAATCTGTTTCAAGGTATTATTGATCTGAATGTTAAAGTCATTAGCCTCAGCATTTAGCTGAGGATATGAAGTACACTGAAGTTAACATCACCAGGTCAAAGATGCATGTGAGACAGAAACCACTTCTGGAGTTCCCATGAATTGATCCAAAAAAAGATAATATCTCTACATGGAGTCCTTGGTTCCCACACGTCACACTTGTTCTATATACAGTCATGTCTCCATGGTAAGATGCTTTGAATTTTTTTTTTTTTTACCAAGTCAGTAGCAAGCTAATGGGAAACCAGGAAGGTGAGAAGTTTTGAAGAGAAGCTATTTTAAAGAGAAGTTAGAAATTCTTATATCAGAGAGGCCAACAGGAAATAACTAGATATAGTTTGTCTTCTACTCTGGGCTTTGGGCTGACAAATAGTCATGTAAAATTGCTCATGGAAATATATTTTGAAGTAATGAGTAGCAATGTGTCCTGAGAATGTGCAGTTCTTGGATACTCTGAGCGTAAGGACAGTATGGTTTGGGGCTCAGAAATTGCAATTAGCCCAAGAGAAGCAGAGGCCCAGCCCCATTCATCTGAAACCATGGGGTAGGATGGAAATGTTAGAATTAACAATTGAAAGATGTGAATAATCGGCTCTATGAGCTGGGACTAATCCAAAGCCCTTAATATTTGGGAATTCTCTTAAGCCCTACAGCCTGAGATTTAGCATCCTTTCTTAATATTTTGACAGAGTGAATTACTTTAATTAAAAATTTTAATCATCAATAAAAATAACTGTAGATGCTCCTGATATCTATGTAGATGTTCTGTCTCATTTAAAATTCTGCCATTTTTTGGCCTCATCCCCATCCTATAGCAATTAATTACAGTTTAATCACAAGGGTGAATTAAAAATGACATTCCTTTGATCTGCCTTTCATTCCTCACCTCTTAATTTCTTTGAACAACTATCTGGACTCATGAGAAAGGAAGAATCTTCTCCAGAGCATTCATTATCCTATATTATTTTACCACATCCTGTCCCAGCCATCTGCTTTCTTAAATACAAAATTGCAGCCTTTCAGGGGTTAGAATTTAGAGTAGTCTGCAATGTCCTTTGAAAAAATGGATCACTTGGACTTGGAATCTTTTTCCCATGAACAGCAACTGCTGTTGCATTCATTGGTGAGCTGCTGCACGTATTTGCATGCTACTTTGCTTTAATCTTCATGTTTCTCACTCTTCTGGGTCATTTGGTTGGAAGGGATGTAGGTGCTGACTTACAGCAACACTGAGGCTGAGATTCTCTCTGATTTAGATGTTGGCTCTCATTGCCTGAACTGCTCACTGCAATTTGCTATACCTCAGGCTTCTCCAGGAGCAGACGTGTGAGTGTCCTGGTTATTTGTTTTTGTGCGTAGGGATCTTCTCTGACACAGACCTCCACTCCATAGCAGTGCCCACACCAAAATCAATGAAAAACCTTAAGCAGAGCAAACGATTTAACTGTTTCTCTTCTTCCTGGCTCTGCTTCCACATGACTGATAAAATCTTAAGTAAACCCTATGAGCCAGGAATTACTTTTAAAGCAAGTGTTAAATCCATCATTTAATTCCCACACACACCTGGAAGTCTTCAAGGCCAGGCTGGATGGAGCTCTGAGCAACCTGGTCTAGTGAAAGGTGTCCTGCCCATGGCAGGGGATTGGAACGAGGTGATCCTTGAGGTCCCTTCAAACCCAAATCATTCTGTGAGTTCATGATTAAAGTTCTATTACATAGCTGAAGGTTTGAAACTGTGTAGGAATATTGCCAATAAAAAGATGCTGTTCTGGGTTGGAGTATTGAGCTGTCACCAGCTGATTTGGGACTGTGAGTGAAATTACTGTGGTCCTGCAGCTGTGGGATACAGAGCGCCTGTGATGTGCTTTCCTTTGAAAACAGATGTTGTGGGTCTGGGCTGTGCCTGCTGAAGGATCAAGAACGTGAGAAGGAGAGTGCATGGCTGCTCTCCTAAAAAGGGAGAGCTCTTCCACACTCTTCCCAGGTCTCATGTTAGATGGAGAGCCATGCTTCAGCCCTCAGTTATGGAGCTATGAAGAATAGGATGTGCAAATACACTAAGACAGTTGGGAGTCTGAGACCTTGCTTAATGAAATTAGGGTAGAGATAACTGCCTATAAATATACTTGGAAGAAAAGAAAGGTAGCACCACAGAGGGAACAGAGGTATTTAAGCTAGGTAATAACACACATTAGTAAATAAATGTTGAAAGTTAGAAGGACGGGTTTGTTTTTTTTAACCAGTGAAAGTACACACAGGTAACCCTCTGTGAAATGACCCAGAAGTGTATAGTAAGGAAGAAAATTAAATCCTGCAGAGGGATAAAAATCGACAGATTCATCTTCTCTGTCCTGTTTGTTAAAAAGAAAAAAAAAAAAGTCAACCCCCCCCCCAAACCAATCTGCTTCTGTGTGACTGCAGCTTGAAAAGCTTGGACAGGGATAATGAGGAGGGAACAGGAAATTGTTTCAGGAGTAAAAATAGAAGAGCTAAAGGTTAAAAAAAAAAAAAAAGTTTGAAATGCATTTCTTTGGAAATACGACCTGCCCTCACAGCAGGGAGCAGAAAGGAAAAGCTCAGCACCTGAGATTGGAAAATGCAGGAGAAACACAACAAATGGCAAGTCCTGACACGAGGCGCTTGCCTGGTTCTGTGTAGAGAGGGCAAGAGGAAAAGTCACATTGCCCGGGAGCAGAGCAGCTGATACCATCGGTGTTTGCACATCACCTCATTAACACCAGCAGGTTCTTGCCAGGTGCTGTCTTGTTTCAGGGCTGCAGAGAAGGGCTGGATGCAGCCCCATCACCACGGTGCTATTTTTTTTCTGTAAACAGAAGATTTCTGAATTAGAAAGGACTTCAGCTGGCAAAAGGTATCACATCCCTTTTATTTCAGGAAACACTCACAGCAGCTCTCCTGATCCAGGTGCAACAAGCAGCTCTGATGCTCGTTTTATCCCCCAAAACTGCTGCACATTGTTGAAAATGCAAAAAATATTATAAAAGACACCAAAACCCCAGTGTATTGTTTGTTGGTTGGTTTCTGTTGTTTTTTGCTTTTCCAGAGGAATTAATCACTTATAGCTCCAACTTGTTAGACTCTCAGTTTCTCAAATATCAGGTCTGACACATAAACAGAAAGCAGAATACTTCTCTTCCACATAAGGGAAAGAAGAAAAAAAAGCCCGAGCACACCTGAATGCCATTTTTCCAGATCTAACTCAGGCTGACAGTCACCGTGGTCATTTATATGTTTTACCAGAATCTCATTATTGCAAAATGTAGTTATCTCAAAACAAAATTTTATTCAGCTGCTATCCCCATCATTCTGATTTCAGAAGAAGAAACAAAACAAATCCAAGCTTCAGTACGATACATGTAAATGAAATGCTTTGACGTGAGCCAGCACCTGCAGCAGGACGAGCTCACCTAATGCTGCCAGTGATTCTGTGGGTGTAAATGAATATGTATGCACATGTTTGGGATCTTAGTCCTTCCCACCACTTAACATAATCTAGATTGTGGTGGAGCTTCTCCTATAAACACTCTGCCTCCTAAGGCACGTATTTTTATTTTTACGAGACGCCACTCAGAAGAGCAAGCTTGCTGAAACTGGTAAGTTATTTGAACTAGGAAAGGATGAAGAGAGAGAAAAACAGATTTAGAAAGGAAAAAGTGTTTTTTGCATTAGAATAGGATAAAGAGATAAAGTAAGGGTTGGAAATAGATGTTGCAGATCAATATTGTTCTCTGTGCAAGGAGACGTTTCAAATCTCCAAGCTGTCTGTCAGTCTTGACGTTAGCTCATTATTGTGCAAAATTTTGGTTATTGTCTTCCTGTGATTGAAATGCATTGAGGACTCCTCTTTGAGTGAGGTGTCAAGATCAGCTGTCAAAAGCTGACAAAAAGGAGGTGAAATACCACATAATCAGTAACTTCATTAATGTATTGTCTTCCCGTGATGTTGGCATTGTGTTCTCACCATCGTATTGTTTAATTGTCTAGTTGAAACAAAGGTAACAGTGTAAGATATTTACTGATAAATAAGGGTTGTGTGGAGCTTCCAAAGTATTATTTCTTTTGTACTGCATGTGGAAATTGGGATGTTAGTCTATGAGCTTTCCTTGAGGACCTTGGTATAATAGTATCCATAATGAGGCGTGATGTAATAAAGCCTTGTTGAAACAAATTATTGAAACGAAATGAAAAGAGTAATCTGTGTGTTTATTTGCTGATTCCCTGCTTGACTTTCCAGCTCAGTGGCTTGTGTAAAGTTGCCCTGTGAGTTATGGGTTTGTACACAGTTGTATTATGCTAATCATAGAAATGGAATTAGACTTTCTAATATGACACTATTCAGATTTGTTTGGGTTTTTTTTCCCTCTTCCTGGGAAAATTATCTATATGTCTGTTGGAGTAGCAGAACTTATTCCAGAAAGTAGCTGGGAAAGGAGGATTGCTGTAGTGCTAGATTGTTGTAGTGAAGACCTAAGGGAGGAATAATGATACAGTCTGTGGAAGTGTAGGTTGTTTGTCTTGGTGGTTGAGGTTTTTTAGGGTGTTTTTGTATGGCTCATTTGAATTTCCTGGAGTGATGCTGGGACAGCCATGGCAGAATCATTTCCAGAAGGAGCAGAGTTGTGGGCAGGTACTCGGATGGTTGCACAGGCTGGTTGTGTCAGCAGTGCTCCCGGAGGAGCAGGATGTGGGCAGAGGGATGGGTGGCATCCACAACAGACCATTAAAATGTTTGTATTGTGGAAGGTTGTCCCACAAGAGAAAGATGACCAGCTCTGCTCCCAGGGAAAGCATCTGCTCACCTTCCCCTGCAGCAGAATGACTAAACTTTACATCCTCTTTGACTCACCTGAGGTCTTGGCCTCTGTAGAGCTTTTGCATTCCCTTTATCTGGCTTGGCTGGAGTTTAATGGTTCACTCTTTCTGGGTGAGCTCCTTGCTGCTGTGAACTCAGGTAACTTTTTCAACAGACCCTTCAATGTGCATAGGTCTTGTTTGTTGGACTCGGCGCACACCCTTCTAATCAAAGGCGATGTCAGGGAGAACTTGCTGGAGTGTCTGTGGTGGTTTGAACACAGTAAAATGTGTGTGAAAGGAGAGACTTCAAAGGATGTTTGAACTGATGAATGTTTTGAATGTTTACTGATGTTACACTCCATAGAAGTGAGATTCCAGAGATGAAGGGGCATGGTACGAGCTACTGAAGGAAGGGAGAAGGTTGTGGGTGCCCTCCTGGGTGTTTGGGATGTCCATTAGTGAGCTGGGATGCTCTGGCAGTTCTAATCTTGCCTTGCTCCTTTTAACTCTCCTCTGGAGATCAGACCTTCTCTGATGAGGTATTCTTTAGCCCTGCAGTCTCTCCTGGTGATATTTATTTACAGATTCATTAAGTTCTATTTTCCATAGTTAGTTTGATTGGGGACTGCTCAGCTCTGATAGAAGATTGTATTAAAGCTTATATAATCCCTGCCTGGCTTATTTGTTTGCAGGATAATTCTCCAGTCATATTAACTTAATAAGACATCTTTTAATATTCCGCTCCTCCTGTGTTTCTGTGATCCTAGAGAAAGGCTCTGCTGGGAAACTCAGCCAACCTGTAGGAACAGAGACTGCTTCAAGCCCCAGATTCTTGCACTTGTTTCAGACCCTCTGCAATTTCCCTGTAACACTGAAATCAGTGGAATGGACCCTGACATTGGAAAGCTCCAGGTGCTTCCTAGAGATGGGATCTACACTTGGATATTTTTTTTTATTGCTTACTTTTATTCAGGATATGCACTAGATAAGATTTATGGGATGAAATCCTGGCATGAGAAGACTATTTATTGACTGTGGTAGTGGCAGATATGACTAGCTCTCAGGCCCCTCACCTGGGGGTTCACTGTCCTGCTGTCTGAGTTACTCATGCAGAGCTGGGTATGACACAAAACCTGTAGGAGCCTTGGTCTCCTCTGGAGTAACAGCTGGAGGCCAGCGGGGAAGCCTGGTGCATCTTCAGTGGCATCAGACATCTTCATGTAGGCAGCTGTATCCTGCCATGGATGAGAACCCTTCTGAGGTAAAAGCATTCCCTCTTTTGCTATAGAAGAGTCTTGTATTAAAGCAAATTCTATCTGAATTTGGTAGCTTGTATTTTAGATTGCATACACTGTGAAGAACAGTGCTTCTGATGTCCACCGCTGCAGGGACTAAAAACCAACACAGCTCTTCTGGAAAAACAAAAGTGTATTAAGATGTGAGGTTTTAATACTTCGACCAGAGTAAAATGTGTTATGTTCCAGTTTTAGAAAGGGCTTACAAAAAGGAGGGAGAATGACTTTTTACACAGGCAGATAGTGATAGGACAAGGGAGGCTGGTTTTAAACTAGAAGAGGAGATATTTAGGTTAGGTATTAGGAGGAAGTTCTTTACCATGAGGGTGCTGAGGCACTGGCACAGGTTGCCCAGAGAAGCTGTGGCTGCCCCATCCCTGGAAGTGTTCAAGGCTGGGTTGGATGGGCCCCTGAGCAGCCTGATCTGGTGAGTGCCATCCTTGCCCCTGGCAGTGGTTTAAAATTAGATGATCCTTAAGGTTCCTTCCAACCCAAATCATTCTATGATGATTCTATGATTCTGTGTTATTTGACATTTCTGTGCATGCCTTCTTAATTTAAAATAGCAAGCAATCATATAACCAGAAGACCATGCAAAATTCCTTTCTTATCTGAAGTTTCAGGAAAGAAAAAAAAAAAACCCAAACACATGGAAAATAATATGAATAAGGTAGGGGAAGCAGCTGAAACCCTGTGGAGTTTGTTTGTTGGAAGGCTTTCCCCAGGCACTATACTTTTAGATGCTGTCTTGCATAAGCATCTTGTAATGCAAGGCTGGGCTGTGTTGTCATGGAGACTTTCAGGTTACCTCATCATTTTGCTAGAAAAGACAAATTTCAGAGTGGCTGTCATTGTACTAATTTAGTCACGAGACCCGACTTCCCACTGGTTCTATGCCTTCAGTCCTCATCCTTGTTTACGCTAAATCTTGTTTATGCCATTGCAGGCATAAGAGTGGTTGCACGTTCTTTTATGAAGCTGTCTTCATGTGAATTCACAGTGCACAGCACAATAAATTAGTGTGAAGAGGGATTTATGGCCAGGCTGAGAAAAGCCTGCAGAAAGACTTCAGTCTGAGGAAGAGAGAAATTTGCATTGCCATCGTCAGAAAGCTGGTGGACTGTTTGCTCTGTCAGGTGGCACTGCCTGCCCAGAGCCTGGGGAAAAATCATCCAGACACGGTATATGTGATGTCTAAGCTAAAACCTGGATAGCGTCATTATTTTTCTCTGTGGTGACTCCAGGTTCAGTACTGTGACCACAGGATCTCCAGCTGACACTGGAAATGATGAATTTGAATGCATTCTGTTGCAAAGTGGTTTGTGTGTATTGGGCTTTTTCTGCTCTCTGCCTACCTCTTCTTCAGATGGGATTTGCACTGCAGTTACGTGGCAAAATGGATTTTACTCCTGATGTCTGCAGGGTTGGCCTCAGGCAGCTGCCCACCTAAAAGGGTTTAGGAGAAAATCAACATCTGACTAGCAGCAAGCAGCTTCCAAGAATGATTTTTGCTCTGACTTGCCTCTCCACTTTTCATCTCCCCTCATCTCAAGGCTGCTGTAACATCCACCCCAAGCCTCATTTTTGGGAATTTATCAATCCTTCCTCGCTTCCTCCCCAGCTTTTCCTGCTCCAGCTTCATACCCCCTCAAACCTTCATGATGCTCTTGCTTCTCTCTCTCTCTCTCTCTCTGTTTTTCCTGTCATCTCCCTTCTGCAGGAAACCATGGAGGTTATCAGATGCTGCTGGTACTAGACAAATATGAAGAATTTGCAGGAATGCCAGTCTCTATCTCTGCCCTTCCCCAGGAAGTATGTGTAGGTGGAGGTGACAAATGACATGAAGCCCTCACAAGGCTATTTCAGACAGACAATGTGGGAAGAAAATGGACCTTTGGTTGTCTGGGTTGCTGTGTCCTGTCTGCTGTCCCTCAGATTTATTTCACCTTCATAGGATATGAAGATTATGTGAAACCTATTTCAGGCTGATGTCCTGAAAGGACTGTTTGTCCCTATGACTGCTGCTTTTTTTTTGTTGTTGTTTTTTGTTTTTTAGGTTGCTTTTTTGTTGTTGTTTCTTTGTTTCTTTTTTTCCTGTCCTCCCCTAGAGGCAAATCAAAATGTTTCTGGACTGTTGTAAGTTGTCAGTGCACATCCTCATCCCATTTTTCCAAGTCAGTTGATCTCAGGACTATATAAGACACCCCTACCTTCCTGTTTCATGGAGCAAAGGGCTTACACTTTTTTTATCTACTTGATAAAAAATATCTCTGCTTTTCCCTTCTGAATGATATTTTCTTCTATGGTAAAAGATTAAGGGAAACCAATAAAACCCCAGCAGACTGTAGAGAGATAAAAGGTTCTCCAGTGGTCAAAGGCTCTTCCCTTCCTTTTTTTGTCTTCTAGTCTTCTCTTTCAAATATTTCCCCAAATGTTTAATCCTCCTTTGGATTTTTCCAGCATCCCAGACACACCATGATGTAAGAGGGAGGCTGGGTTCTTTGTGGGTTGGTTGTGATTGCTGAGGTTGGAGCAACACCCAAATCTTCACTGTCCAGGGCTAGAGGAAATAAGGGCAAATTTTGCCTGCTAAAGAGATGATACTTTTTGTGAGTCTCCCTCTGGTTCCTTCTTAGCTTCACCCCCTGGTGCTGGATGCATTGGCAACACTGAGGGAAACATCATCCTTAACATAAGGATCGAGGAAGACCCTGTCATTCTTGAATCTCGACTTGAGAATCTCCCAGGAACTGACAAACTCCTATTAAGTCTTCTGGGATCTGCTGTTGGTATTCTCACACATAGTTTCCTACAAATTTGAAATGGCACCAAATTCCTGGAGGAGGTCACCTCCATGGGAAGGAGAGTCAGGTCTAAACTGTCACACTGATTGCTTTTGTAGATCACCTTGGCTTCTCCCAGCTTAAGTCAGCAGATGCCTGTCAATTTACATGCCCTGGGAATAGATCCCAGTGAATGCTCTGTTCTGCTGAACAGCCTCATCCCATTCATCTTTACATCAGTGTTCAGCTTCAAGAAATACAATGAGGTAGGAAGTATTTGATATCTGTCCTGACTTGCAAGTGTGTTGTGCTCTGAGATAGTGAGAGTTCCTACAGAGGATGGGTCCTTGCATTTCTTCTCGAGAGTAACCAAAGAGCAACCCAAGTACTATGTGTTCTCTCAGTAGTAGGATGCAAAAGCTCTTATGCCTTTATTTTATTTTTTTGGGTGATATATGCAGGGATTTTCCAGCAGAAAGTGTTTCAGTTGCTGCTTTGCTGTCACTTGTCTAAGCCAGTGGTTTTCCCAAAGCCAAAGAGCCAGATATACAGCAACAAGAGAAACCATAAGGACTGGTAATGGTCTCACTGCAAGATCCTAGGCAGATTATTGAAGGCCTTTTGACATGATACTGTTGAAAAAGGCATTCTGATTTTAAATGCTTTGAATTTCAAATGTGCTGCTGGTCCTTTGTCCCACTAAAATGCTTCTAGGTCTCAGGAAAGCTAGGCTGGGCTAAGTGCTTGATGGTTATTTTAAGCAATCTTCTGCATTTAGCAAGCTGCCATAAATCTTACTTAGAAATGCCAGCATACACGTTTGTAAAATATGGACATGATGAAGCAGACTGCAGCTTTCAAGAAGTGACAGAAAAACTACCTCATGTGGCTCTTTGCCTGACCCTTGTTGGTCTTCTTCAAATGCAGCACATTAACCAAATTATTCTACTATTGCAAGGTGTACTTATGGAATAGGCAGAGATATTTCATAATCCCTAACACCATTCCTCTGCAAGCAGAGATAAAAACCCCCTTAAAATGTATAAAATCCTGCAGTAATCTGTTTCTTTAAGACATCTTTAAATCTCTTGTATGTAGTTATTGACCAGAATGTCCCAATCACTTTTGCCTGCAACAAGCTTGGAAAGAACGGATTAAATGATTTTGCTAATTGCCCACCCTGCTTGGCTCAGATGGGTGCATTATGTACCAGTTATATTTATTTGGCAGGTATTCCTTTCCTCTCTGTCCTTTGGACTTGTTGTTCCCTGTTCTGTTAATCAAGGCTTATAGAAAAAAAGGAATAAATAAAAGAAATGAGTATGATGCTTAAGCACTCTGTACCAGCACAGCAGTGTGGAAGATGCACAAGGAGCCCTGAACATCTGACCTCTCCTTCAGGTGCTGTTGAATTCCTTGCTAGATAGGAAAGCTGAGGTGGAGAATTTAGGACCGCAGCAATTAAAGGAATATTTCACACTCAGAGTTGTTTATTTAAATGCAGAATTTAGACAACATTTAGGTCATCAGTACCTATGCAAAACTCATTAATTTGATGTATGCTCTACTTCAGAGCATGTCTAAGTCGAAGAGAAGTTCTGTTGCCACATTTTAAAGACTGGGTGTCATAGTGTGTGACAGAGAAGTGGCTTGGCTCATATGAGCAAAGAAGTCTGGCCTGGGCTGGGATTCAGAGCTGTCTCTTGAGCAGTGAACAGGAAACTGCTGCCTAGCAGATTGCCAGCTCTGACTTCATGTCATGGAATATGGCAATCAAAGCCAAAGATGCCAGCCAGAGATGCTTAGAAGCCCACTGTGAGCAGACACAAGCCCCGTGGCTCTCTTAAGCCACCTCTGCAAACCAGTGAGTCACCAGAAAGCTTGAGCAGAAGAAAAAGGACAGGTTCAGGCAGGATTTGGAGAGTTAGCTTCAGACACAAAGATTATGATGAATGGGATGTGTGGATGAATCCCTAAAATGAGTAGGGGGATGTATTGTTTTGATTTTATTAGCCAGTGGTCTGAGACTTCACTATAGAGCATATGTAAGATCACAGTGTTGACTTCTGTCTTTTCTTCCTCCTGTATTCCCAGGATGAACATATATCTGTAATTTACTGAGACAGGTGCTGTGCTGCCACAGATTATGGCAGCCCAGGGAAAGCCTTAGAATTGCATGTAAAATACCAGCTTACAGCTCCACAGCCAGCTCTGCCAGCTCAGGTGGGTGAGGGTTTGACCTTCTGTTTTGAGATGCCATTCTGGATGCCAGAACAGAACACTTGGGCACTGTGATCATCCACAGCCTCTTCAGAGATGGAGAATAATCTTATACCCTTCTGTCCTTTGGTGAATGAAGCCAAAGGCCAGACACTCTGGCTTCTGTCACCTGAAATCCTGGGAAGATTGCCATAACACACTGTGTTTCATCTTCCTTTCTAGCAGTCAGCTTTACTGCTGCCTGACATAGCACACAAGACACTTCAAAGTCAGACAGCTCTCAGGCAGTCACACTGGAGAAGTGGCAATGACATTTCTGTGGTCCCACTGATGCCCCTAACCTAATGATCAGTTTTTTGTGTCTGTGTAAGTCGTTTTAAATATCTGATGCTATTATGAAACACCTACCTGTCAACCTCAATGGGACATCATAAGGCTTAATTAAATGCTTGCAGTGTATTCTGCCATGCTAAGAGGCGAGGTACTGCAGAAGGCAAAATATTATTACAAATAAAAAGTCTATCACAATCTGGAAAATGGGTAAAAAAAAATAAAACCAGAGTCTAGTACAATCACTTTCTGTTGCGCTCTTCAAGCACAGTGTAACTCATGAACTCGGAGAGATTGTCCCCAAAGGCAGGTCCTTCATTGATGCAAGAAGCTGTCTCACACAAAGCAAGTAAATTGTGAGTGTTAGACAGATACAGAGCCAGAAATTGGGAATAAATCTGCTTTTTTTGTTTGTTTGGGGTTTTTTTTTTGTTTGTTTTTTGGGTTTTTTTTTTTGTTCAAATGCTTACTTTGCTGTGCTCATGATCTGAGTGATCGACTTAACCTCTCTCTCTAGCCAGGGCAGATAATTGAGCTCTTTTGACACAATACCCCTGGCTGGTTTGGGCTCTTTTTTTAGATCAATGTGAGTTTTGTCATAGGTTGTCACTAGAAAAATTTAGGCTTTCAGTTGTATTTTTATATCTCCACTGTATATATCTGAATAGTCTGTGTCTGGAAACATGGATTCAGCCAGCCAACATTCTGTAGAAGGATTTTGTATAATGGATCTGAAGTGCTCCAGTATGTCAAAATATCTTCAAAAAAGGTGAAATCTGGCTCATGCTGAGACCCTGAAGCTATCCCTATCTCAGCCACTGAGTCTGAAAATGCCTTGCACAGAACTTGTCACCCAGGACGTGAGGTGGACATCAGTATGCTGCTCAGATAGTGCTGGGGTTTCTTTCTGCTGATGGAGATATTCAGTTGTTGTACATCATATCAGCAAAATGCTCAGCTTGTGAAGCATGAGACCCATGGATTCTGCTTGTTCATTCACTCTCCATGCTGTGACTTGTTTTGCATTTGATATCCTTCTCTGGGTAAAGCAACTGGCACTCCTGTGTCACTAAGTGGTAGCCATAAAGAAAATCAGCTATGCTTGTCTCTGCTGTCACCAGAGGGGAGCAATCCTAAAGGCAAAAGAAGATAGTGGGAATCATAAGAAGAAAATAAAATTCCCATCTCCTTCTGCACAGTCTCCAGGAGTCATTTGTACTCCAACACAATCACAGCCAGTGGGAAAACTCTAGATATTATTACCACTCTTGTTTTTATTAGCAACAATCTGGAATTAGAACTGTAGGTAGTGCTATCTGTCACAGTGCTATCTGAGAACAGATTACAGACATCATGACGGGACACTGGGGCAGATAAAATGAGGATCATTTGAGGCATATCTCATGTGCTCTTGCTGGGACAGGAAAGCTTGTTTTGATCTTTAATATCTTTCGGCTATAGAAGCCAACAGGCTCATGTTGCTCAGAAGGCATTAAATGAAACTTTTTCCTGTCCAAGGGGGAGCTGTGTAGTGTAAATTCTTGGAAAGTTATTGCAGAGCTAGCAGAGAGAAAGAGTGGAGTTGTTATAGCAGCAATGGGAAGAGATAATGGCAAAAATGGTGGGGTCTGTTAGGGGGAAATGGACTAGTTGGTAGAGTCAGAAAAGCATCAAGATCTCATGTGTGATCAGTGATATTGAGCTCCTGTTTGTCCAGCACAACCTTCCTGAAAGAGACTTGATTTTAATGGGGAAGCTTCCTGATGTTTACTGAAAACAGATCTTATTAAATGAATTCTGATTGGGTTTTATTAGAACTTCAAAACAAAACATCTGCCACTGTTGGCTCCACCAGTACTTAAGAGTTTTATAGGACAATAAAGCTGCAAAAGCAATTAATATATGCACTAATGCAGAAGCTGTAAATATTTTCAGTCCAGTCAAAGTATCTTAAATAGCACTTACAGCATTACTCTCGGTGTTACTCCAAGGAGACAATCATGATTCATGTCAATAGGTGTTAAAAGCATTGGTGCTTTTGGAAGCATTTAGAATTATGATGATTTGTTCCTCTACCCTGGCCTTAATTTTCTGCTTTTTTCACTAATATGCATGGTTTGATCTGGAGTACCCAACCAATAAAGTAAGATATCTTGCAGGTACGATGGAGGCTGGGGTGGCTCGATAGCTCTGCTTGCTTCTCCCTGCTTTTTCTTCCTATTCTACCTCCACTGTTGTCATTTCTCCAGGGAGGAGGTGGGACTGGGACTGGGAATGATTTGCTGTGGCAGCTGTGCCATGTCCTCACACAACCCCCAGCTCTGCTTTCCCAAACACCCAGCCCCCAGTCAGAGCCAGCCCAAATCAGGTGAGCTGGAGGTACCTGAGGTTCTGTGCTTTCTGTTCCTCCGCCCTCATCTCCACTGACATCCAGCATCACCTACTCGTTTTGGAGGTGAGAAGAAAACAAACTGTGGGAGAGATTTGGTGCTCTGGGGAGAGGATGTAGATCAGGAGATGAACCAGCTGAGACAGAGATGGTGGGAGGAATTGGGATGGGTGGACTCCAGACGGATGGAAATAGTGGACTGTCAGGGAGATTTTCTTTAAAAAAACTGGGAACCACTTTAAGAGTTTTTTTCCCACCTGGGATGTAGAAATATTCCAGTGATGTGCACCATGAGTTTTTACCAAACACAGATGAATCTTTTTGTGAGAAATGCGTAAATAGACTTATTTTTCTTCTGGTCTGAGTGTTTGTAGAAAGCAACCTTTTTTTGACAGATGTAGTAAACCAAAATTTTAAGCTCTTTGAGTCCTTCACTTCAAACATTTATTTCTAAATCTCTTTCCTCTTTATCTTTTTGTTCAATTCAGCCTGTTCACACACTAACTGATGTATATTTTGTAAAGAGATGGATCTTATAAAAATGCTTTCCATGGTGTATTGTGCATCCCCAGTTTGGGACTGAACTGAAAGTTAAACCATTTCAAGAAAAAACTTAAGAGTTACTCTTGAGAGTTCATTAGTAACAAAGATCAACTAGCAGAGATGGACACAGACACATTGAAAAGGAACAGAAATCAATGAGCGCATAGATACCTGTATTTATCTGGGGGGGATTTCTTTTAGAAGCAGCTATAATCAAACACTCTGATGTCAGAATTGTCAATATAAAGTTTTAAAAATTATCAGAGCCAAGTTATCCTGGGTGCATTTTCTATCCATTTTTTTAGGGATTACCTTTGCAAGATTTTTCTCTAAAAATAAGTATTAAATATGTTACATGAGAACAGAATTTTCACTTCAGACCTCTGTTTCTCCAGTGGAGTATTTTAAGAAAAATGGCAAATATTATCAGATTCTAAAACAACATAGCTGATGTGTGATGGTAGTACTGCGGTTTGGTTGAATTTCAAGAAAATAATTACTAAATAATGCTAAACTGTGTTTCATCAATGCCAGCTATTAATGATGCAGAGGAATATCTCTCAAAGAGAGTATGTGCATGTACAGCCATGTGCCCTGGAGACCAGCTGTGTCACAGTAATGACCAGCACACGAGCTGTGCCTGTGGTGAGCTCAACCTGCATTTAAATAGTAATAATTGCTACAGATTTATCATGGTAGAAAAGCAAGTCAAAAGCTGAAAGCTTGGCTGAGCATATGACTGTGTGAACAAGTATGTGAATGAGGAAGACAGTCTTCTACACAAAATTTGTTGTTGTGATAAAGGCACCAGTTCAGAACTTAAGAAAAATAAAAATTAAAAAAAAAAAAAGCCGTGTAAACAACAGTGCTTTTTTGATAGCTTCACCTTCATACAAGTTTGATATGGCTATCCAATCTGTTCCAGACATCCTTTTGTATTAAATATCTCAGTAATGGAAGGTGATTTCCATTACTGCTGTGAAGATCTAGTACATAATCAAACGAAGTAAAAGCAGACCAATTATTAATGACCATGTTAATGAAAAAAATAGCCACAAAGATGGAGATTGCAGGTGTCCATTTATTTTGCGTGATCAAATTCCAATGTGTCATGGAAGCATCCTTCAGAGTTCTCTAGAAAAAAAAGAATAGGAAAAAAAATTATTTGAGGGACTTGAATATGACTTGGGAGACTTACTATTCTATAGTCAGTCGTTCGTAACTCCAACCCAGTGTCATTTTCGAGTGAGGAAGAGGTTTTATTGTCTTATATCTGTGAGGAAGAAGAGTGGGGACCATGATTCAGTTCCAGGACATATCAGAAAGGGCCCTAAAAACTTGATCCCCTTGTCTTTGTTGAATAGTTTGTTGGGAAGAAGTCATTATTAGAACCATAGCATTCCCCTTAAGAACATTATTTTGCAAAGCTCAAAGACTAAGGAACATGCTGACTAAGTATCTTTTTCAGAGCTAATCTGTCTCAGGAAGTTGTCTGGAATGTCTTTTCCCCATGGAGTTTCTTCAGAACAGTTTTTTTGTGTTAGTTAACATATGTTTGCTTAGGACTGAACTTGGAGAAGCATCAAAAGGTCACTTGGAGCAGGAAGAGCATCAGGGGAGGAGGTTGGGGGTGATGTACTGGCTGTCCATGCTGGCTTTCACCTTGAAATAACTTTCCTGTACAGCCCAAGATCTGACCATGGACAAAAGTAGGTTGTCTGGGAGAAATTTGCTTTTTTCCATTGCAGGCACGAGGAGGATGAATTTTTCCATGTCTATTCATGGAATCATAGAATGGTTTGGGTTGGAAGGGACCTTAAAGATCCTGTCATTCCGATCCCCCTGCCATCCCACCAGACCACATTGCTCCAAGTCCTGTCCAGCCTGACCTTGAACACTTCCAGGGAAAGAGTGTTCACAACTTCTCCGGACAACAACCTGCAGTCTTCTGATTCGTTGCATTGTATCTAAAGGTAGCAAGAACCACATTAGTTTCTATATTTATCAGAACTAAAAATGAGTTTTCTGCATTTTTGGGGCCTCTTTGAAATCATTCAGCTGTAGGTGTATCCTTAGTGAAATAACAGTGGGTTTAACCACACCCTCAGACTAATAGCTTGCATGTGATGTACTCTTTCACTCTAAAGAAGCATCTTTGCAGGGGGAAATCTTTTGCAAGAACACTTAATTCTTGCACAATTTTTTCATTGCATTGTTCCGGCAAGGGTTCTTTTACTACTATATCTCAAAGATCTTGAGAAATTTAGTTCTGGCTGTATCATGCTCAGTGCCTTGCCACAGGTGATAATCCTGTGATAGCCTGAAATTCATAAATCTGTCATGCACCAGCCTAACATATCCAAATATCATGGGAGTTCCAAGTCTGTGTGTGGGATAAAGAGCAGATCCAAAATGGGATTGTATCATTATACATTTGTGTTGCAAGAACTCACACCAATAATAGACAGGTGTCTTAGCACAAGGCTGTGTGAAAAGCAAAAACAGTTCTTGAAACTTTAATTAAAAAAAAAAGAAATCCCCCTTGGATGCTCCTTACAGAACATACTAGTCACCTTGCTGTAGAGCCTATTAATCTTTTCTACTGTGATTGTAAAATCAGCTCCCTCCTTGAACCAAAGCTAAAATCCTTCTCACAGGTGAAAAAGCATAAGCTTTAACAAGATGAGAAAATTCATTTTGTATTGCCATCTGCTTCTGGGATGTGAAGAGGAAGGGGGTGGATGCTGTACAGACTCTGCTTTTGTGGTTTAGTTAATCCTGCTGTGATAAAGTCCCACATCTGAAGTAGTGACTGTCAGCAGTTCCTCTGCAATAATGCACACTGAAAAGCAGGTGAACAAAAGAAATATAAAGCCAGAAGGAAAATTAAAATACAGAAATTTCAGTTGTAATACTGAATGTATGGTTCATGAGAAAATTAAACCTTCTCTGTTCTCATGCCCACTGCTGATTTTCTACCTTCTGTAGACTTTCATAAGAAACAAAGTCCAGTGCTGTGTGGAAAAATGGGAGTTTGACTCATTTCTGTGTCATGGGCTTCTGCCATGACCCCTGGCTTGTCACTCAGGCCCTCTTGCTGAGGACAGTGACTTAATTACCTTCAACCAGATTGAGATTTCAGCAGCAGATTTATGTCACAGGCTCCTTTATCCAGCAAATAACAAGCCTGTGTATCCGTGCTTTACCAGGATGCCATGAGATGCAACTGCCTGGCAGCTGCCAGGGGAGAGGTATAGCACAAGTTCCTCTGATGTGCACTTAAACACACCTCTGTACATTATATATCTGGATCTCTCACATAGATATATGCACATAAGCCCATTAAAAAGTATATTTTCTTCTTCCGTGAAATCTGAACTGATTTCTGAGACTTTCTGAAACAATCCTTTCTTTCAGTCTTCCAGGCTCTGTGCAGCATGGAAGGAAAGAGTCATCACAGACATCAAGAATTGTTCTGACTGTTGTGAGAGATGCTTGGCACTGAGATTTGAGAAGTCAGAAGCTTCATTATTCTCAAGGAAAGAAGATGGCATTTTGGTCAAAGACAGGGAAAGATCTTGTGACAAAAAAGCTGAATTTTTATACTATTGCTTGAAGGTGCTGATCTTTTAGTCTTCCTGAAAACTGCCACACAAACTGAGAAGAAAAGATCATGAACATTTATTTTAGAAAGCTCTTTGTGTGAATCACCAGACTCAGCTGGCCCAGATGCAATCTTAAATAGGGTCAGTACCATGTCTCTTAGAAAATATTTGACCTAGTTCAATGACAGTTTAAAGAATTCAGAGGTAGGAACACATTAAAGAAAAAGGGTTTTCCCTGCTGCACCGAGTTAAAGGGTCTAACGTCATGGAGTAGCTAAGAATAGATGATTGCACTGTTCCCGCTGGTCTTATCTTGGAAACCACATATGCCTGCAGTGGGAGATCTGTGACCTTTGCTAAACTTTGTAATCCCCTCTTAAATGTAGCCTGAGACCAGCTACTACTCTGTCATATTTGTTAACATTGCACTCAATCCCCATCAAAAAACTAAGTCTGTGTCAATGAAAAATATATTTTTAACAGATTGCAGGATCCTTGTGTTAGCTCTTGTAAAGGTTAAAAATGCAGTCTTTGATAAGCCAAGGACACCAAACTTTAAAAGTAAATGTGAATGTTTGGATGAAGGTTGATTTTGGACTGTCTGCCAGGATTGTGTGCCCAGCACTGAAGATCTGCCTGCCAGCAAGTCTAGGCTGGGAGATGGTACCTGCAGCAGGAGACACTTCTGCCTAAACTGGAAAACATCTGAGCTTTTTCGGTGTGCTGGGCCTCCTGCGTGAAGAGTAGGAGCCGGGAGTAATCCCAAAGTGCTGCTTGTCCTCTTGGATTTGAACCTTACAACAGAAAACCTTCAGTGCTTTATGGTTTCTAGTGTTCATGGTGACTCTGGGATCATGTCTGAAGCGTCTCTAACTGGAGCTCAGGCACAGCTGGGCACTCTGTGCCTGGAAAAGGAGATTCCATATGACTGGCCCTTTTAAATTATATAGTGTGGTTCCTGGATAACGTGAAACATTAAATGAAATAAAAATGAAATAGAAGTACATATCATTCAATTGACACCAGAGTTGACTCAGGGTAGAAGCCACAACTGAGGGCTGTGATTTAAACATCTTCGCGCAGTGCTCTCTCTGTGCAAGAGGTTGTTTCTACCTTAACCAGAAAAAAAACCCCAAAACTGAATGATATTATTTGTTTCTTTCACTGGAAGCATCTTTCTTAATTTATTTTAACCAGTTGGTGTCAGATGTTGTCCCTCAATAAGGATTGTGAAAGGAAATAAACATCTGCCATGCAGACAGCCAACTCAGCCACGGCTGTTGATTTATTTTAAACAACTGCTTTGATTTTTTCCTTCAAGATTTACTCCGTAGTAGGAGGTGACACTGTTGTCTTGTGCCATTAGTGTTCTTCTCTTCCAGTGACACAGCCTGTTAATTAGAGAAAGGAGATAAATTCAGAGCCAGGTGGAAATCAATAGATCTTGATTTTAAAAGATTATTTTCTTTGTTTCAGGCTTAAGCACCTTTATTTCAGTACAAAAATAAAAAGAAGTGTGGTTTTTATAATTTTTGATAGCCGAGTTTCAATACTAATTTTACAGTAGTGTTTAAACCATCTGACATCTCAATGCCTCTTATTATTTGGTCATGTTATTTTTTAGATTCTTTTTCTGACTTAGAGATTTCCACATGTTGCTTTATATTCTTTCAGTTTTCATCACAGTGATTATTTTTCTAAATCTGCCTGATTTTTTTTTCCTTCGTCCTCAGGTTTTTGAGAAGTGCAGCAACAAATAATTTGATTTGACTCCAGTAGAAAACATGAAATTCTGCTGCAAGGTGCTTGAGGGTGTCTAGCTGTGTCAGAACTGAGGAGTGTTATTTACTGCTCAGTGATCCTTCAGGCCAAGAGAAGATCTATCCCTTTAAAGCTATACCTGAGCAGTAGCATAAGAGCTGTGATGGGAGGAGGAAATACAGCAGCAGTGATCCAGAAATCATTGCTGCCCTGACTCATTCCTCCTTTTGGTTTGCCTCAGAGCCAGAATTAGCTGACCTCTTGGTCAGAGCACAGAAAAGGGTGATTGCGAGTGGGAGAAGGCACAGAGAGAAGGATTCTCGACCTACTGTGGAGACTTGGTTGTGCGGATGATTTTCTTGGTGGACTGTAGCTCTTGTTTTCCAGCACATTTGACTCTGACAAGTTTAGTGTGCACACAGAGACTCTCTGAGCAGGCTGTGGGCAACTGAAGGAGTGCACAGCAATTCTTTGTTGGCTGATATACACTGCAGACACCTGTTTAATGAGCTGGCAGGCTAAGCATTAATATGCTCACCACAGTGCTCCTGTTGGCCAGGCGCTCATCAATCAGGCAGGGAAGGGCTCATCTCCATTGCTCCCTGGAACAGCCTGGTCCCTGCTGCTGCCATCTTCTGATTGCCTGTTTTTTTAATTAGGGTCTCATACCTTTTTGGTGTCAATATTTTTTCCCTCTTGACTGCTAGCACTGCTAGCTAATTAGCTATTATTTTTCTGTCTTTGTTTTCACCTTTCTGGTCTTGCATGGTTTTAACTCTTGGGTGTTCTCACCATGAGGATGGACTTATTCACTACCACCTCCCAGCACTTTTGTTAGGAACACAGAACCAGGATTATTGCAGCTGTTCTGCACCAAGTTGGGTCTTGGCTCACAAAGAGCTGAGTCCTTCAGCCAAGGGCAATCAGAGCCATCAATAAAAAAGGAAAAAATGGGCACTTATAAATTAGAATGGGTAAGTTTCTATAAAATCTTCAAACAGCTCTCCAGGCTGCAGCAGATTTTGGATAACTGAAAGAGAATAGGTTTAGAGTAGATACTACTCTAAGGATGGAGAGGCACTCAAACAGGTTGCACAGAGAAGCTGTGGATGCTCCATCCCTGGAAATGTTCAAGGCCAGGCTGGATGGAGCTTTGACACTGGTCTAGTGGAAGGTGTCCCTGCCGTGGCAGGGGGTTGGAACTGGATGCTCTATAAAGTCCCTTTCAACCCAACCCATTCTAAGATTCTATGATTCTATAATTATATCATTAGACTTTACAGTATTTAAGAATAGGTTATGGACAGATTTATAACCTGCCACTATTGGAGGTGCAGAAGACAATATCTGGCCAGTGAACTCTAATTTATTTTAACCTTTTGTGTGTGTACACTACTTATGGTCCATTCTTGCCACAATCAATTTGCTGATTTGCTAATAGACTGCTTTTGGTGTTGTATCCGTAATACCTTGTGATCCATTTGAACTGTTTCTGTTCACTTAGAACTCTTTGAAATTGGACCTTACAGAGTCGAGGACTGGTTTCCAGTTGAAAAGGTAATTTTCATCTTGCTCCTTTCTCCTATACCATCTGTCTTCTTGACAACAATCTAAAATGCTCTTTGTGTTACACTTGGAGTAAATACTATGGATCTGATAGCTGTGTGCATAAATCCTTGCTGCTTTGCTGACTTAGATTTATGTTTGGAGTTACTGTATTGATTGCCTAAGATGACATCTGATTTGTTCTTTGAAAATATACTGTAAAAAACAAACAGAACTTGTCTGCAGCTGAAGGCTGATCTCTGAATCTGTGCCTCCCTCCTCTCCCTCTCTGTGTTTTCAGTTCAACATGTATTACGTGGGAATGGACTCACTGTAATATGTTAAGCAATCATGCAGATAAGATGCCTGGCAAAACAGCAGGTCCAATTGCACTCTGATCTTCTTTTTCTATATTTTTTTTCATTTACCTTCACTTCCGATCCCTGGCCCCTGATGTGAACAGAAACTTAGTGCCTTGATTCTTGGCTGTTCCTATGGCTATTTCAGTCTGGAAAGCTACTCCCAGTGTAGCATGAATTAAGAGGAACAGGGTCCACAGTATCATATAATGGTTTGGACTGGAAGGGACTTCAGAAATTGTGTCATTCCAACCCTCCTGCCATGGGCAGGAACACCTTCCATACCCATGGGATGGAGGTTGGGATTAGGGTTGCTACAGCGCTGTCAGAGTGGGACTCTTGGCTTCCAGAGAGCAGCTTATACCAGCTCCAAAGCAGTAACTCCAAAGCCAAGGAACCCCATTTTCACAGTGGGAAACAGATGTTTCAAAACCTCTAATCCTATTTCTGCATGTCAGAATTTGAAACCAATTTGTGTGGCTTTAAATGAGTTTGGTGAGTTGGCAAAAGGTTTAGAGCTGCCACGTTGAGCTAAAATTCAAACCTTTTCACTGCTGCCCTGAGTCAACAAGTCTCAGGGAACAACAACAGGGATGGAGTACCGGTCTTTGTAAAATGGGAAGTGGAGTTTCTACATAACAGACTAGAGAGGTGATGATTTCAAATACATCCAGACTGCACTGTTTTTCCAAAGGAGTGAGGAGGATGCACTTAAGCATTGAAGTTCTTGCTGACTTTCCTGTTTATGCCCTGGTCTGATACCACACACATCTGAGGCCATGTCAGGAGCTCCCTGCAGGAAAGCAGGAGCCTCTCTGCAGACAGAGACCTTCTGTGAAACTAATCAAGGTGAGATAATTCACCTTTTGGATAATTCAGGGGCTGCCTCACAGGTTCTGCTTGGGTGTAAAGAGGCAGCTGGGCTTTAGATGTGTCAGGGTAATTTGACTTTCCATCAATGAAATCCCTACATACTCCTGGAGGCAGAATGCAGGCATGAACCAGGGCTTGGTGGAGCTGCCCTAAGACTATTGAACAGAGTTTATGATCTCTATGTTGGACTTTGTGAAAGTGAGATTTTTTTGTTTCTTGTGAACTGGACATAAGAGAGTCGAACACTGGACAAATGCAGATTAAACCAGACTTTTCTAACAGGAAAGATGCATTTTGAAAGGGGTGAAAAAGACTATTGCTATGTAGCACACCCTGCAAAAGCATTCACAGATGGGATATTTTGATGAAGCAGCTGTCCCGTCCAAATGTAGCTGAAGCAGTTGGTTAGTTCCCACTGAGACCAGAGACACACTTGGCAGGATTCTAACAAAATGTTAATATATTGTGAATGTATCTGCCAGCCAGCCATTTGAACTGTCACCGTTCTTTGCTACAGGCTGCAGCGCAGCAAGGGCAGGGCCACGGGCACTGAATTTGCAGGCATTTGTCAGAGCTGTCGTCTTGGTGCTGTCTCAAAGCAGAGTGCATGCCAGCAGCCAAGTTTTGTTCAAAGGGAACATCCAACTGCATTAGTGTCAGACTCTTTGCAGCATTGGAGGCTGGCTGTGCCTCTCCCTGGGTCTTTTGCTGTCTGAGGAGAAGGCCAGTTCACAGGGGAGCAGGAACACCTGATGATTCCTATTTATTTATCTGTTTTCTTAAAGTTTTAAGCAGCTTGTAAATCAGGAAGTTGCACTTGCTGAGCAGCAGTGATTCGGAGGAGAGAAGAAGCACAGTGTTAGACAGACTTCACTGGCTTGTGCTGTATAGCTATTAAAAGACTGGATCACAGCAGGAACTTGGGCATGGTGAACGGATGCATCTTGGAGGGGTGGAGGGGACTGTGCATCCCTAAAATAGGCACAGCATTTGATGCAGCTCTTCATGACACCCAAATTAGAATAGTGGTGGGTGTGTGCCTGACAGGTTGTCCCTGCTGAAGATGTTACTGTACCACTGTCATCCACAAAGATTGAAAATAGGTAGAAAACCTGGAGGATATTTGTATTTTTGAGAGATGGCTGGAATGACTTAAAGCCTAGGAGAAGACTGCTCTGGTCAGGTAGTGCCGTGTGCCACAGGCATCCAGATTTGGTGGCACTTCCAAAGGGTGATTCCTCTGTTGAAATTTTACGGAAGTCCATGTAGATGTATCTCCAGTTGAAGTTCACTGTGTAGTGTAATCCATGCTCTATCCTGCAGTGTCCTACAAGGTATTTCAACATTTAGTTTTAGCATGAACTGTTCCCACTGTTCCCAGAAATGAGACTAACCTTGATGCATAAATCCATGCTCATTTTATCTGAGCTCTCTAAAGCAGCACTGCTGCATGGCACCATAGTATTTTTTAAGTACACACCAAGAATGTAATAATGATGCTGGTCGCTGCTCAAACAGGTAAAGAAAGCATGTTTTGTTGCTCTTATTGTGGATATTGCTTCAAAGGTAGGATGTCTAGGGTGAAGTAAATGTGGGCAGAAGAGCAGAGGCTTCGCAAAGATTGAGCAGTTGAATTTTGATCGAATAATTGCTTACCTTTTCTAAAAATGAGACTTATACATATGTATTAGGATTGAAGAATCCCTTTGTTGGAAGCATACTCAGGAAACTGAAATTACTGCAATACTAGGGCTAACATGCCTTCAGCAGTTACTAGTGCTAGTATAACTAACCTCTTCTTTAATTAATGTTTGAATATAATTAAACAACAGCACAGGGTAAACTTAATGGTGAATTTATCATTGAGGAAACTTTCATTTCCTTGAAGGACAAGAGCAGAGATAAGAAGAATAAAAAATTTATAAATCCTCTGAGATTCTGTGAGTTTCTTAATCTGTATATTGCCTACCATACCTCCTTTTCTGAAACAACAGCACCAGAAGGTTGTTTTCCTTTCTGTCCCTAAACACAGTGAGCATCATTAAATAGTTTGATGTAATTAATAAAGAAAATAGCTTTATCCTAATCATTCTGTGTCTTCACAAAAAATCCTTGCAGTGTCATTTGAATTGCCATTACAATATGGAATGAAAACCAATAGGCACAAAACATGAAAAGTTAGGTCATGCAGCTTCTGAGATAGAAGTAGCAATATAGGAAAGATAAAAGCTTGTGTTAGATTTGGCTGCTGGATAGTCCCATGGAGATGTGTCAGCAAAATTGGGCAAAGACCAGTTCAGCTTTTGGGAACTGGCAGGTTTGGGAGGCAGAAATGGATGCTGAGTATATGCTTGTCATGCAAGGAAAGCCCAAACATGTTAAATAAAGGGGTGAAAGGAGGGTAGATCCTGGAGGAACATGAGCAGTGGTGATGTGTGCAAGAAGACACAGGAGTAACAACACAAAACAACTGAATGATGGCCCAGTGCAGTAGCTGAAGGAATTGTCACAACAGGCAAATCAGACTCATCCACCCACAAATGGACCCATCAAGATGATTGTCAATGGCAACAGAAGGAACCAGACTGCAAGGGTGCTGCTGCATTGCTAAATAAAACAGGTTAGGCATTGATCTCCAGCCCAGAGGTCAAATGGCAAGGGGTTGCTCCTCCTCTCCTTCCCTCAGCTCACATTGCCCTCAGGGAATGGTCCCTGGCAAGTGCTTGTCCTAAACCTGCCTGGAAAGCTGCTAATTGGCATTCTAAATACACCCCAGCAAGCTTGTGCTAACAATTAAAAGCCAAAAATTACAGTTAATATTTAAGTCCACATTTTGTTGTACTAACACATCTCACCCAACGAAACAGGACATTGAGGACATTAAAAATGCAAAACAGGCCGTGCCATCAAAGTTTGAGTGTAGGAAGAGGGGCTCATATATTCAAAGATGCGGGGTGAAGAGCATGTTCCTGCTGTACCTGGGAGACAGGCAGGAATACAACAGGCATCAAATAAGGAGAAGAGAATTAAGCTGAAAATGAGCCAGTCAGAAACCCTGGAGTGATGGGGTCAAGAGGGCAAGCCAAAGAGATAGAGATCAAGGACAGGGGAGACAGCTCTGACTCAGCAGCGCTGGAAGGAAATCAAGTGAATTTCTCTCTTATGGCCCGAGGTCCTTTTATATCGTTTCTCTGCAGTGCTAGCAGCAGCAATATTTGCTGTAGCAGATGTGGATTTAATTAATGTGCAGCTTATTTCCTTCTCTGGGTCACTCTGAAACCTCAAATCGAGGGCAAGAGTGTGTATGGGGAATTGCTTGCAAATTCAGATGGGGTAAGGGGAGAGTGTAGGGTCAGTCCTGGAAGTTGTGGGGTGAAGGAAGCAGCGATTGGTGCCTCTCACCCTCACCTCTCTGCTGAGGTCAAGAGTAGGAGTGTGACATGATTGTTTTTTCTGAAATTGGAGCTCTGGACACCGTGGTCAGAACAGTCTTGAGGAACTTTTACAGCAGCTCATTAACCTCCAGACTGTCATGGTTGCGTGGC
Source organism: Falcunculus frontatus (assembly GCA_013398115.1). Lineage (NCBI taxonomy): Eukaryota > Metazoa > Chordata > Aves > Passeriformes > Falcunculus > Falcunculus frontatus. The sequence continues at coordinate 66,309 of VZRV01001958.1, forward strand.
TCTGTAGGTCACTACAAAATTTATTTTCCCCTCAGTTTTCCTGAACCCACAGAAGCCCCCTTCCTCAGGAGGTGTTTCCCTAGAGAGTGCTCTGTGATAGCAAAGAGATTTCCCAGAAATGGATTGAAGGCATGGTGTCAGCAGGAATGGTCTACTTTTTTTTCTGCATGTCTCCCCCTTGTCTCTTGCAGACATTTTGACAAAACTACCACAATTGGCATCTAAAAATATGATTTTAAAAAATACTGCAAAGTTAAGACCCTGGGGGGAAATACTAAAATTTGTCTTTGTCAAATTTTGTGGGAGTAAAAGGTAAATTTTTAGAACTATATGAAGATTCTTGTTTTGACAGATAGACACATGTCTGTTGAATGGGATTGCAAAAAAATTTAACGGAAAAAATCGCTGTATAGGAAAGGTTGGAGTGTACAGTGAGACGGGAATAAACATTTCTGTTTGAATGCCATTCCTACAGGGTCAATGCCTGATCTCCATGGCAAAGAAACACTGTAGGCAATTCCATATCAGAAAGGCTGAAGCAGAGGTAGCTGGGTTTTTTCAGAAGGGGGTGAACCTTTCAAACATGTTTTTGGCTGATGCAAGATTGATGGAGTGTGGTTTCAGTTCATGTGTCACTGAATGGAAAACGACAGCAGCACTGCAGAATTGCTAAATAGGGGGTTGAGAAAAAACTGGTCAAGTAACACCAAAAGCTGGAATCATTGGTAAAGAGGGGACAATTCAGGATGAAGGCTTAGGTGAGTCTGTAGAGGCAGTATAAGTGAAGATTCTTCTGATTCCTCTGCTTGTTACTGTCTGCATTCTTGACATAATTTTGAAGCTCACATTCCCCGCTGAGCCTATTCAAAACCTTCAAACCCTTCAAAACCCTTCCATGATGACACCAGGCTTTGGCCAGGACCTATAGATGTGCCTCCTAGCCCAGATCTATAGGTTCATAATCTGACACGATGGACAGTCAGGTGGAAAGTCCCTTTCCAAGCTCTGATGTGAGGCTCTAAAGAGTGACTGATTACCTTCCATTGCCAGTAACTTCGTAAGGCACATTCTGCTGTAGGTGGTTGGCATAAAAATTAGTTGGACTGAATTTGGCTTGGCTGATTTATAATAGGAGAAGACAATAAAGTATTTTCCTCCAGCTATGGGGTCATTAGTTTTTTAATTCCCAAGGCAATGCAGAGCTGTCTCCGATAACTGATTTCTTGCTCCCTCTTTCTTTCTCTTTAGAAATATCTCATTTGTTAAGTGGCTGCCCTGCTCTTGAAGCTCGGCCAGGTAACAACAGAGAGATTATATTGAAGTGTTCATATTAAAAGAAAGTACTCAGAGCTAAAAACACTGCCAAGGGCTTGTTCAAACTCAAAATTTAGGAGGTCAATTTCTCATGGAGGATGGGTTGTTCCCCGTTCAGATATCAAACATGAAGCAACATTTATGAAACCCAAAAATGTCTAGTGTCAGAACAGAGAATATCGGTCCTACCTCGAAGATAGAAATTAACTGTGTTCATTTGTAAAGACTTTAGGGACGTGGTTTAATGCTGGTCTTGGCAGTTCTGGGTCAACAGTTGGACTCAATGATCTTAAAGGTCTTTTCCAACCCAAATGATTCTATGATTCTAAGAGTGATCGTTACAATGAGGTCATTCATTTAGATTATGGTTCTGCTATGGAAACTCCTCTCTTAAGGTTGGAGAATATTTTATACATAAAGAGAGGTGAATTAGTATTACCAAGACAGACAGCCCTCCAGGCACAGAATTCCTTTAAAAAAAGTGACTAAACATAAATTTGTGCCAAAGAGTTTCCTGCTGAGCTGTGAGGATACAAGTGGGTAGATGGATTGGAATGGTACACTGGACTCAACATAAAGATGAGGCTCTTTTATGGCTAAGTAAGGACCCTTAGGGATGTCTTCAGGGCATCACCCACACCCTGGGAGAGGGGTCCATGCCTTTCTGTCAGTTGTAATAACATTCAAGTGATCCAGCAGTGCACTGTACAACCTGCTTGCCTTTGACAATGCAAAGGTGTTTTACCACCTCACTGGCAAAAGTGCTTTAAGTCCTGGAGGATCATAGCCAGGACAATGCCACAGAGCAAAACCAGCTCTGTCCCTTTATTCCAAAGGGCCTTTTTACCTTCTCCAAGCAGTTGGCTCAAGAGAAAGTTCAAATTCATCTTCAGTGTTCCATCCTCTTTTGTGGATGGTTCATTCAGAACCAATTTTTCTTCAGTAGGTGCATCAGCCCAGTTTTTTCACACCACGGGTTGAAGTATCAACCATTCACCAGACCCTCATCGTCAAGCTGTGCAAGATCAAAGGTTCTGCTGGCCTGGGTTTGAAGTGGATATCCAAGGGAGAATAAAAAAGGATGATATCCTCGTGAAGTTCTTCCCTGAGGTTTCCCTCCCAGTGTTCTACTGCGCTCCCCTTCAGAGACTTCCTGAGTCACAATTTGTTGCTGTGTCTCCTCAGTGCATTTCTCTTCAATGGACTTATCTCACTTTGACACCATGCAGACTTGTGCATTCAAAATTACTCATTCTTTCTCTGCAGTGCCCAGTGCCCCCGTTCAGTCCTAATTCAACACTATCCCGCAAAAAAACCCAAAAAACCAAAAAACGAACCAAGCCCTCAAACAAACTCTTCCCAGAAAACAACAAACCAAAACCCCAAAACCCAACCCCCCAATTCTTTGCACAAAGTAAAGCAACACGTTTCCTAAATGAGATCTATAAAAGCCTGGATTGTTGCAATCCAGGAGGGATTTTAATGGGAAAAGAAATCTTTAGAGCTGTAGGTGTTTTAAATCAATACCTCGGCAACTTCCAGGAAGCGTTTACCTAAAGGGTGGGAAGCGATATATTACAAAATGTCTATTGATGCTGTTTTCCCCTCTCTGCTTTGTTTCTTGGAAGCAGAGGGCAGATGGTGGCCAGGCTGGTGGTGAGAAAGGAGAGAGATATTCCCTTAGCTCTCCCCATTGGGTTGTTTTAAAAAATAAAGAGTAAGAAGAGACAATCTTGTCCATTTCAGAGAGAGACTGGAAGAGGCTCCAGCACCACTCAGCTGCAAGCCAAGAAAGCAAGGGTTGGTAGAGCTTTGTCTTTTGCATTCTTAGTTAGTGTCCTACATGGCCAGAGACACCAAGGAAGAGGGGATAAAATTTCTTCATTGATAAGGAACTGTGGCAGTAGCAGATTACGTTTTGTGGGATCGGATGGAATTGTACCTTTCTGTCAAGTTTTACCAATTTGACAGGTCCTTTGATGCCTGAAGAAGCTACCTGGAAACAGAGACTAGACAGGAGTAGGGGAATAAAGGTGGTATTTATTTGAAAGGCCTTCAGAGGTACACCCTGGGGAGCCCAGAGGCTGCTGCCAAAATGTACCCCAGGATTGAAATCGAGTCATGAGTTCTTCCCACTTTTACAGGTTTGGTTCATTTGAATTTCAGCATAAATTTGCCAATTAAAACTTTAGCTACTGATGTAAGTTCTCTAAGCTCAGCCCCCCCTTCTCCAAGATGTTGGTTTACACATTTCTGGGCCCAGCACAGCCTAGTTGTCCTTGGACAGCAAACCTAGAGACTTTGTTATGTCTATCTTAGCGTGAGAGAGCAGCAGCAGCAGGCTGTAAGACAATTTAGAGTTTTAGTATAAAAACTAAACCTCAAGGCATCACCTTAGCAAAGTTTTAGATAGGTCTGTGCTAATTTCCATGCATTTAGCTGGGAATGTTCTAACTTTTCTGACACATATAGAGCATTACAGAAAATATTCCAACAAATGTTATGAGTGAGGAGAAGGTACAGATAAAATCTGATTGACTCCATGGCTATTTTGACTGAAGAACTTGATTCCAGCAGGAGAGATTTTTAGCTTTGTGAGCCCTCGAGAAAAGTATCAAGTAATCAAATTGGCTGAAAAAAAATCAGCATCTCCAAAACTCTTCTCCATTTTATTTCAATGATTTTTGGATGTTATAGCATTCTCAGGAATTTTTAAATAGTTGCTTTTCTTTCATTCTCTAGAGAACTCTTCTATTGCTTCTCACCAGATTTCTAAACTCAAGCCTCTGGCATTTGCAATCCTGCTCCAAAACAAAAACTCCACTTGCATGGAGATGTTTTCTACCTGCTTTGAACCTTTTCCAGCCTTACCATCTCTTCCATACTGTGTTGTTCGCTTGTGTGTCTCTGGGGTTGTTTTTTGTACGTTTGAAATTGATGAAACTTCCTGAATTTTTGTTGTCACATCACAGAATGACCGTGAAATTCTCAAGAGATCAGCAAAGGCAAAATTAAACCTCCACATACCATTTGGTCACTGCTCCTTCCTGAGCTGCCTGGTCCCTCGAGTTCGAGGACCACCAGTGTGGAACAGCGACTTTTCCTTTGTGGACACTGAAATTGCAAGGGACCAACTGTATCAGCTGAATGTTCACGAGTCCATGGGGCCTGATGGGATTCATCCCAGAGTTCTGAGGGAGCTAACAAATGTTATGGCAGGACGTAACATTCATCTACGAAAGGTCTTGGGAGTCTGGAGAGTCCCTGTTGACTGGACACTTGCCAGTGCTATTCCAATCTACAAAAAGGTGTGAGGAAAGACCCAAAGAACTACAGATGTGCTTTTCTAACCTCAATTCCTGTAAAAATTTGTGGAGAAGATGATACCGAGTACTGTTGAAATGCATTTAAAGAATAATTCAGTCACCAGGCACAGTCAACAGGGGTTCACAAAAGGAAAATCCTGTTTAAATAATTTGATACCTTTCTATGTCAGCCACCCTCCAAGTGGTTGAGGGGAGGGAGGTGTTTTTGGGTTTTAGTGAGGCTTTTTGATACTCTCACTCATAGCATTCTTGTGGATGAGTAGTCCAGCTGTGGGATGAGTGGGTTCATGGTGAATTGGTTGAAGGGCAGTGCTCAGAGTGTTGTAGTGAATGTGGCTGGTGGCTGGACACCAGAGGTGTGTTTCTCTGCCTTCAAGCCTAGGTCCAGTCCTGTTCAATATCTTTGTCAATGATCTGGATGCAGGAGTTGGATGTGCCATTAGCAAGTTTGTCTCCTCTCCTCAATTACATATAAAGGAAGAATGTACATTGATAGTTAAGTGGCTAAGACTGGTGATACTTCAAATCTACAGGAAGCTGGTGAATCATATGTTGTTCTCTTCTGACCTCTGCAGTGTCTATTCTATTGAACAAACCAATACTCCAACTGTGCCGACACCCGGTTGTCCAATCACACAGTAAATTTGAATTACTCTCTTTCCTATCTGCTTTGCCTCATTAAATTGATAACAATGATATACCTGTTTGTAAAAAGTATCTGGTGGAGATGTTGCTTGATTCTTTATAGTTTTCAAACTAGTGATATATGAACCATAGGTCTATATTCAGTACACTCTCAGGAACAGGCTCTGAAAGATTTTGTCAGCCTTTACACTGAGCCAAAGGTACTGAGGATGAATTCAATGACAGCTGATGAGACCAGCATATATCTGAAGGTAGGGTTAGAGATGTGGGGCTGGGTTTTTGGAGATCAGTTTCTGGAACATTTTTAAGAGCATTACACCTTCAGTGAGCCAAATAGTTTGGAATGTGCCTTAGCTCTGTGAAAGAACAATGAAGACACTCTGTGCAAAACAAAAAAGCTGGAGTCTTTGTCTTTCAAAAAAAATGAATATGGCTTCTTGCCTTCTCTGGCAAAGACATCGAGGCAACCTTCTATTTCTGACATCTGTTTTTACTGAGGAGTAGTATGAAGCTGTAATTCTTGAATTGAGAGGTTTATGTATTTTTCTTTTTCTGTATTTTTCTTTTCCTTGGTTTTCTAGAAGATATCAAATACTGTCTCAGTTTGCTAAGCCCATCCTGCAGGGCTTAGCCCAGGAGCTAATTTGCCTATCAGTCACTCAGCCAGCGCTATATTTGTGTTTTCAATGGAGACTTGATTGCATAGACTCAGTGTGGGGTAGATGGTGTCTGGCTCTCAGCGATATACTTGGAAGGATTCTGTATGTGAAAGTATATTCAGTGGGTGATGAAGTGAAAATGTATGATTTAATTCCATCCTTGTTTGATTCAATGTTTGAGTAAAATGGTAGGAAGTGTTGACTGCAAATCAACACGAGCTTTGCTATCCTGGAAAATTCCATGGGGAGAACATCCATTCATTTGTCCTACTCTGCTTCATTGGACATAGAAGGGCTTTATTACAACAGTAACTGTGGTTTTATGTTAAAAAAACCCACTGCTTATTTTTCTTCTCCCGCCATCAATGCTCAAAATTATTTTAGGGGAGAAAGTGTGGCATTGGGATTCTACATCCCGGGTTTATTGCCTAACCAGAAACAACCTTGTTAGCTTTTCCCAGTGAGAAGGAAACCTGATCTCCTGATGAATGCTTACTAAAGTTTAGACTGAACCTGTGTGCCTGAAAATGGCAGAGTTTGGTCATACTTGGTACTGAAACAAGATAGTGTGTGGTACTACTGCACATTCCTTTGCTTTTAACATCATTCCAGATATTTTTGGGTTAAATTTGTCTCTTTAGTTCCTCCCTTTTGTTTTTCGAATGACTAAAAGGGAATTCTCTAGAGAGCCAACCTCACTTACTCTACATGACTCCTATTTATCAAGAAATTGTGGTGTTTTGCTATGTCCTGCAAAACAGAAATTTTCCTTGGATGCAAAAACTTCAAGGTTAATTGGAAAAACATAAAGCGTGACAATAGCCCATGTGATACACACTTATCAGAGTAAAGACTGTCATGGCAAAGCGGATTATTCTTGTGTTTTCTGTGGCTTAGGAATGAAAAAAGTTGTGAAGATGTGACGCCTCTGATCCATGAACAATGGGGCTGTAAAGGTTCATCCCATCTATTTAACCCAACACTTTCCAAAGGGCAGACAGCAGAATTTTCCACCATATTTATTTTAGAGTCCATTTTCCTGTAATTCTCCAAGACTTGCTTTTAGGATTCAGGTGTTGTTAAGTCCTATGCTTTTTCTTCTAAACCATACAATGTTTGTGAAGTTCTTGGTGGATAAGGAGGTATTTGAAGGAAAATAATAAGGTAGCCCACTGCATGTTTCTGGAACTTTCCTTGAAGGCAGGAACTCAATGGCAAGATGAGAAAACAACGTTTGAAAACTTTAGCAACTCTCACTAGGCTCTGAATGAGAGGGGGAGTGAGGGAAGTGTACAAAGTGAGGTGAAAGGTTGGTGCTCAAACTGGTTTTGGCAAAGGAGGACAGGTTAATGAAACACAAAATAAACCCATGGCAGGCCAGGAAAATGTCCTTTGAAATCTCATGCTGAGCAGGCAATGAACATGGCAGGACTGCATTCATCATGGACAGGGAAAAGGCTGTTCCTAGTCAGAGAGGGATAAGGGGGGCAGGGGATGAGCTTTAGGTATGTGCAGAGATAGCAAAATTCCTGTGAAATGAACCTGCCAACATACAGACTAAATGTAAGGACCTGAATGTTTGCATTTGAGTTTAAGACCTTGAAAGATTAAACCTTGTGTTGGAGGCAGAGAAATCATTAAGTCCATAGTGATGAAGAAAGCAAATGAGGTCAAACTTTTCGGGTGAGTTTGCTCATAATTCAGCAGAAGCTTTAAGGCTGCTGACATGTATTGTCACATTCTTGATTTAATATAAAGTAGTACATACAGAAAAACTATCTAAATGTATTTCATGATTTTCCATTTTTACAAAAAAAAATTTTGGAAGGGATTCTGAAAACCAAAAAAAATTTAAATGTTTTTAAACATGAGATTTATAATTAAAAACAGTAAAAACCAAACAACCCCCCTAATTCCCATATAAACAAACACAGCCTTTTACAATAACTGGTTTTTTTCCTACCAGTTTAAATCAACAGTCATTTGATTTGAGAGAGCATACAAAAGGAAAAGGAAAATGTTGGCTTTCACAGAACATTGTGCAGAAGTTATGGAGTTCAGGGCACTAGGTTCAGGGCAAGGAACTTCTAATCAGTCAGTAGAAGTGCTCTATATGTCAGGAAAATAAGAATACCTTGATACTTCTATTTCTTTCAAAGCAACTGGAACTAGACTATAACAAGACATGTTATAGAAGAAAAGACTAAAACTTAAAGTGATGGTGGTGGGGTTGCAAAGAATTCTGTGTAAAGATCTCATTTAGAGACAGAAAGCCAAGATGACCTTCCCAAATAACATTCCTCTGATAGCTGAAAGACCTATGTGAAAGATCCATGATGATTCTTTAAATGTATTTTCAGGCAAGACACTGTCGCTGTATTAAGTCCCTTAAAAAGGAGCTCAGGGTTGAAAATGCAACTCAAGAAGTGTTTAATAGCTTTTTTATTATACCCCATGTGCATTGGCTGGCAGAACTCTCTCAGATGGATTGTGTTCAAAGCTGCCACAGGCGCATTTTGCAATTTAGCAGTGGCCTGAACTGTACTGAACAGTTTCCTCTGCAGTTGGCAGTGTTAAATGCCCTGCCATTACTCTGAAAAAGCAGCTTTTGTCTCTGAGATGATCAGGACAATCGCATTTTTGTAATGGGAATATGTTTACAATCACTTTTTTTTTCTTATCTCTGGCTGGTGTTGTGTTGTACTGATAGTGGTGTTAGCACTGACTTGGGAAGAATGCAGAAAGAAGTGGGACTGAGGCAGTCTGTTGTCTGTGTAAGGTGAGTTAGCTCAGGAAAGATAGGCCCAGGCAAAGATCCAGGTCCTGGCTCTTCTGGAAGAACTGATTATGCCTGATATTTGAAAATCAGTCCTCTGGGTTGCAAAATTTTTCAGGAAAGCATTTACAGGCTTCCACGAGGCTGAACGCTTATGAGTCAGCTGCTGGAGAACTTCTGATAAGTTCCACCCAGAAGAAGGTAAATTTTAGCAGTTTCCCCTTTCCCTTCCTCCTTTTCCTTTGCTATTCCATAAGGATTTACCCTGGGAAGACTGACCAGTCTCCTCCCTATCGAATTGCAGTTGTATCAATATTGGTGTATTTGGGAGACTGGCTGCACCAAAGACACTCTACTGCAGATGGTCTTTGCTTACCCAGCTCTCACTGACCTTTTGATAAGCTTGGCTTTGTGCTCTCACAGCACGGCTCCAGAAATTGCAAGTGCTTATCTACCGTAAGAAAGATCAAAATCCTTGCAATTCTTCACTCTTAACATGATTTCAGAATCTTTATGAGAAGACTATGGGAAACAGAATTAGTGATAAATATTTTTGCAGCCAGAAGGGAGGAAAAACAGCATGTGGAAAATATTGTTACAGTGTTGTAAGAAGGTAGAATTTGCATTCTGTTGCTGTGAAAACTACATTTTTAAATGGGAGTTTTAAAATTAGAATGATATCCTCTAACAATTTTATTTGGAACTCTTCAAATTTCTGTTTAGAAAATATCTTAAAATTTTCATCTCTGATATTTCCTTGACCTGCTTCTCTGCCACATGCTTCTGAAGCCCTAACACTATAGGTTTGTATTGTCTCAAACATTTGTACTTGTGTGCATTTCTCTCTAGAAAATAATAATAAAATATATATAGGGATTGAACATACTTACTGAAGCAGAGGTGCAAATGAATAACCCAGATAACCTGAGAAGTTTAAAGCATTAGAATCATAGAAAGCCTTGGACTGGAAGACGTCTTAAAGATCATCTTCTTCCAACCCCCTGCCATGGGCAGGGACATCTTCCACAGAACAGGTTGCTCAGAGCCTTGTCCAACCTGGCCTGGAGCATTTCCAGGGATGGGGCATCCACAACTTCTCATGGCAACATTAGGGAAAGGGATCCCGATCTTTACTGATGGTGGAACTGCAAATATGAAGAATAATGCTTGTCACTACAGGCTCTGGTGTGATAAAAGCAGAGAAGCAACCACAGGAGATGCCTGTGAAAAGAGGCAAAGTCAGACTTTTCTCCTGTTTATCATCCCATGGCTGGAAGGTGGCTCTTTCCTTGCCTACCTCGGAATATCCTGGTCCCCTGTCTTCATCAACTCCTAAATCCTTTGCTTGTATCTGTCCATAGGTGGAAGATGATTGCTTTAATTTCTGTGGCATGTGTTTCCCCTGGTTTGCTTCTGACAATATCCTGTGGCTTTTGTGAGCTTCCACTTTGGATACCTCCTTGTGTTCACTGTGGCATTTTTATTTTCATATCTGCTGATGAAATATGTTGTCTGGAAGGTTCCTTAGGGAGTTTTCCATTCCCTCCTCCTCATCTCACATTTTATTGTTGTTTTCTATGCCTGATGAAATTTGATACCCAAAGACATCCAATTGTCTGTGTTAATTTATTGTCTCTCAGCCCCGAATATCCCAACACCACCACAAACTCTATTAGCAACTTTCAACAACCTGGGCTTTAAACTTGATTTCTGAGAATCTTCATGAGTGTTTAACCATGTTATCTAACAAGTGGGTAAGAAAAACTTTTACTTTTTAGCAAGACCATAGTGCTGATCAGTTTTGTTTCTCTGCAGTGCCTGAAGGCTTAGGACAATCGTGGTACTGTGCAGCTTTCTAAGGACAGTCTGGTTTGCAGGCCATACTTGCAATAGGGATGTATTTGCCATTTAATTAGACTGATGAAAAAAAAAAAAAAGGGCAAGTAGAAGAGATTAAATTTTCATTTTCTTTCATATGAAAATTAATTTCTCCTGGTACTTTTTGGTGATGAGAAGGGCATGTTTCTGTCTAATTATGTAGCAGGACTTCCATAATTACAATTTAGCTCTTCTGGCTTTCATCAAAAACTATCCATCCCTCCCATGGCTCTTAATATTGCTTCTTATGGGCTTAGAACCATGTTGGAGGGTTTGTCTTTTCCCACACAGATAAATTCTGCTGAGCATGGGGTAAGACTTGTTGCTAGTGCCCTACTGCAGAGATCTTTGGCACATCCCAGAAGTCCAGTTCATCTGGAATCTTCCGTCAATTTACAGTTGAAATATAACAAATAATTAAAAAAAAAAAGTTGTGATTTCTTTATTTTGTTGTTGATGGAGACCTTTAAATTTACTATGAAGGAGATCATGTCTGTGTTGATTTTGATTTTTGAACTTTGATTAATTCCTCACTGTTTCCTTTCACTTCCATAAATGAATTCCCTCACATCTCTAAAAAGATCTCTGTTACATCCACACTATAGCTATTTTATACTTGCAAAGAAAGTTAAAAAAAAAAAAACAACCAAATTTAAAACTATGCAAAGAGGAAATAAAAACAGAAATCAAGACAAATTTTGTGCCCTACTCCTGGCAGTTGGCCTTTGTTTCCCACCTGTCTCTCCGTGCTGTCTACAGGCACTGTTCAAACTACAAACCTAAGAGAAAGAGATTAGAAAAGACAAGATGGGGGGAAAAAATCACTTATTTTCTTCTATTGGCTTCCATTATTCACATTCAGCAGTATGTGGCAGATTCATGGTTTCTTTTGCAATAGCTCAGGCTTTCATACAGAAGGGGGAAGGTATTTCAAAAGCCAGATAATATGATTACGAAAGCACAAAGAGTATCAGAGACAATGTGCAGACAGAAGTAGAACTTAGAGTGGTAGACTTTTTTTTCTTCAAGGAGGCTGAATTTTAAAGTTTCCTTTTATGTCTACTGTAACTGGAATCACAGCTGGTGTAAGGAGCATTGGAAATCAACTTTTACATATATATAAATGTATAAACAATATCTTTTCCCTTCTGGAAAAACATCTCTAACAATCACTTGGTCCAAAGTGGGATGGTGATCATTATTTGGAGAGAAAAATGAGACTACAGTTTTAGTTGCTCCGGAGTAAGTTCCACTGAACTAAAAACCCCAATTAAGCTTGGTTTGGTCAACTGTGGAGTTAAACAGTAAAGCAGAAAAATACATGGTGATATATATGGAGTGTGCTAGAGGCTTCTAAGAAAAAAGTGCATTTTGCTTGAGATACTGTTTGTACGACTGATGCCTTATCTCAAAAAGGATATTTTAGACCCCAGATGAGTGCAAAGAAGGGTGATGACTCTAATATAAAGTTCTGTGAGAGGTCTTCTTTGAAGCAAAGCTATGAATTTTAATACTATTAAACAAAAATACCAGTATTTTTGAGGAAGTAGATCAAGAGCTTCTGTGTTTTCCCTATATCTCAACATTTGGAACTAAGCACAGTCACTGAAACTAAACAGTGAGGAGCTCAAATTCAACCAACAAAAATGTTTTTTTTTCCCCAAAAAATTGTGATTAGGATGTGCAAAGTCCTGAGAACAGCAGTGAAAGTCAATTAGGAAGGGATGAGATGTTTATACATGGATAACAAGAGGCTCAGTAATGTTGCTGGTGAGTTTTCTGAAGTAGATCCAAAATCTTGTGCTTTGGCATGCAGAAGGCTGATAAAGATGAGATAAGATGAATCAAATTTCCCCCTTGTGGGTTTTAAGTGTGTCATCCCTTGGTCCTGGATGGCACTGGCTCTGTAGGACACAGGGGAAATTTCAGAAGCTGCCTCCAGAGCCCTGCTTTGCCCCAAACCTGCCCACACAAGCTCAATGCAGTACCTGAGGCTTCCAGCTGAGTTGGCACATGATTCCGCAAGCCACAGGAAATAAGAATATACTTGAAATTAAACACTTATCCAAATGTGTTGTTGCATAGGAATGTTTACTGCCTAGAAAATCTTCCTCTACATAAAATGCTATAGGAGGAAGCTGTAAAAAAATGAACAAAGTCAGCATGAAATTGAAGTTTTTCACTGAATGTTTTAAACTGCGTATTCAGCCCTAATGCTTTTAGAGAACATTTCAGGCAGGCCTCAGGTTTCTTCTGCTTAGTAAAATGTATTCACTGCTGCAGCGGCCTCTCCATCACAACTGGCTGGTTGTATGCTTAATTCTTTTTTATCACAGTTGTTCTCACATTCAGGAGCTACATTCTAAATAGATCTGCCCATGTCTGTACCAAAAAGAAACCTTCAAGTGACTCGTGAATACCTCTTGCTCTTTTGGTTGCAATCAAAACCTGGCAAACTTAATCCAAGGTGGGGTTTTTTTGTGTCTAATTAGCTGTATGTAGTCCTGATGGCCCACCTCTATCCTGTGTGCTTTGCCTGTATGAAAATATCAATGAACAATAAGAAAGCTCAGGTGTTCAATTGACCTGGTGCCTGGAGTTTGGTACTGTGTGGATTCCATGGGGCAGTAAAGAACAGTTCAAACTGCTCTGGGTTGATATCTGCCTTTTGAGAGATGTGGGGTTTCTTTTCCTGTTCATACAGCATTTAATACAGCACAGCTACAAGCTACAAGTACAAGTACACCTATATATCCTTTCTCTAGAAAAGTATAAAGAGGAGACAACACACAGGAGGTGCTGTGTGTTGAAAGTATATTTCTGGATGCACAATTAATTTCTCTGATATTTTATAGTGTAATTTCAACTTCAGGTAAATATTGCGGACAAGAAAAAATCCTTAACGTGTTTTTGCTCAAGAGCAAGGTGTATGCTCCCTTTTTAATGGATTCACAAAGAGGTGGTAGCAGTGTTGTTTCAGCCTTTTCCAGCATCTAAATCTTGATAAATAATTCAATAAAAGTCATCGCCACAGTGAATAGTAATTAGGTTTATGAAAGAAAGAACAGTTGCTTCAGATAAAAGAATGAGGGCCCTATTTCTCACACTGCCCAGACAAACATCCATCACTGTTCACTCTCAGTGTAACAGCAGGTCACACGTTTCATACAAAGCAAGCAGGGAACTTTCCACTTGAGAAAATTAAGGTTGAAATATATCCTTGTACTTTTTAGCACAAATGCTTAGTGTCAGTCAGCGCAGTTAGACTGTGCTTGGTCCTAAAGCCACCTGAAATTTCAACTGCAGCTACACAGGAATATGAGATTTACCATGACCAGCTCTTAGAAAAAAAGAATCTCTGACCTGTCTCCAGATATTAGCCAACTTTTTCCAGTTTAGATGACTGGAGTGTTCAGAATTTGTCCAACTAGACCACACCAGGTGCTCCATGCACTGTTATGCATTTAAACACCAATCAAAAATATTTAAAGGCACAAGCTTTATAAGAAGTTCCCAAACTTCTCATTTATAGCCGTGATATGGATTTGTCATTCAACCATCTACTTTTTTTAGCCGTTCACTTAAATAAGATGTCCCTGCTTTGTAGTACGTCATATGCTGTCCAGTTTCTTTGACTGTTTTGAGTAGTTCACAAATTTTCAAAGTGTTCTTGAACATCTTCTACTGCTGTGGCTCCTTCTTTAGGGGGTCAGAGTAGGGCAACATTGTCAAATAAATTTTTGTACCAAAATAATTGCATCAATTCTATTTCGTTTGTCTTGTCAAACTCCTTTCAATTTTGTGAAGTTCTGCATTTCAAGGGATAATAGACCATAAAAAGACCTTTTTATCCCATTGAAAACATTAAATAAATAATGACAAGAATGAAAAATACTGCACTACACTCTAACATTATGCAACCCGCATGACTGATGTGATTTATCAGTCTCTTACAACTCCTTTTGCTGCTAAAGGAACTGTTCCATGAAAAATATTCTGTAGAGTAGGAGAGATGTGAGGAGATTTAGTTACATATTATTTTTACGACACACATCAATAGAGATTCATTAAAATTGCAGGAAAAAAGCCCACCAGTCACAGAAATCTTCCCTTTTCTTCCTTCCATTCTTATTTTCCACCAGGGTTCCCCACATGGGGACTATGCCCTCCTCCTTCCCTCTGAACGTCTGAGCCCAGAGTTGTATGCCCGCAAGGAGCTCAACTGTTTTCCTTGCTATACACTTAATATTTAATATGTAACATCCAGCTCCGTGTTCTAACTTAAATCGTTCAATAGACTATGTATTATTCAACAGAGGAAACTTAAAATGTTAAATAAGCAGGAATTTCAGATCCATTTATACAAGTGGGCCTGATTATGTAACATTTCCTTGCTTTATTGTAGGTTCATTATCACTTTTAATTCTTTCACTATTTGATTAAATTTAAAGCAAAGCAGTTTGCCATCCAGGACACTTCTAGCACTGACCTCCTTTCTTCTAGGTAAGTACAAATGTGCAGTTCATACTTAGCCCAAGTGCATAATGCATGCAAAATTAATAGATGGGCAAGATTTGCTTGGGTGTTAAAAAACCAGGACAAATGAATGTCCTGGGATTTACTTTTTCCCCTCCATACAGTTTCTTGCAGAGGTTTAGAGGTACTTTTGCAGAGTATTCTCGTATTAAAGAGGGTGGAGCATTCACACCTACTGGCACATGTGAATTACTTATGCATTCCCAGCTCCTGTTGTTATTTATCTCACAGGAAAGTGCAAGCACATAGTCTGACTAAGGTGTCTTCAGTGAACCACAGAGCTCAAAACTGAGTCTAGAGAAAGGCCAAAGGACAGCAGCACAGATTTTCTATGTTATATTTATTGACCAGGGATTTAAGTATGAAAAAAATTTTGGGGGCAATTTTACTGAGGTGTTTGGTTGGCTCAGTTCCATTTAAATAAATGGGAATTAAGTGCCAGATTGCTGCTTAAAAGACTGGCTGACAGTGACATCTAAAAAAATTATACCAGGTTTTGGCTAGAGGCATAAAATGCCCTTAAGTTTTCTGACACCCATTCCAAAACAAACCCATTTTTTAGCACAATCACTGGGATAATTTGATGCCTGATAAATAATACTAACTTTCCTACCTCCCAATGTGAAACCTGGAGCTGCTGTGGTATGATTCCTCAAGAAGTAGGAGACATGGCTGTTAGCACTTATCCTACCCTCCTGCAGCAGTAGAAATTCAATCTAACAAACCCCCTCTGAGATCTGAGGAAGAAGACAAAGTCAGGTAGTATAAAGAGAAGCAATTCTTTTCTTTCTTCAGTCCATGATAAACCTTAATCTTGTCTGGGCAAAACCACCATCCCTGGATTGCTAGAAATCATCTTGTAATTTTCCAACTTAAGCGTATTTCTGAACATTATATATCCCATTGATCTTGTGCCAGTATCATACTTAAAGTTAGCTAACTCTTCCACTGTCTTGACATTCAGCCTTTACAAGTATGAGTCACCTTATCCTCCCACAACCTTTATATTTCTATGCCAAGTTGAGCTTCTTGTGTATCCTTGTCCACAACGACTGTAGTCACCTTTATCATTACCCCTTCCATTCCCTTCTTTTCTCTTGAATACAGGTGCTTAGAAACACTAAACACAATTCCATCTGATGCTACAACCAGGCATTTTTTAAAACCGTATGGGTAATTCCTTACCCATACTGAACCAAATTCAGAATGCTTTGCCATTTTTACCTCTACTGTGTCCATGGATTAACAGAATATCCTGAGTTCAAAGGGACCCACAAGGATGATCAAGTCCAACTCATGGCCTTGTACAGGGCAGCCTCAAGAATCACCCCAAGTGTCTGAGAGTGTTGTCCAAATACTTGAACTCTGTCAGGCTCGGGGCTGTGATCACTTCCCTGGGAAGCCTGTTCTGTGCCCAACCACCCTCTGGGTGAAGGAACTTTACCTAATGTTCAACCTAAACCTGACACAGCTTCATTGCCAACCCCTCAGGTCCTGTCAATTGATTTTCATGAGAGAGATCTGTATCTGCCCCTCTGGTCTCCTCATGAGAAAGTTGTAGAGTGCAGTGAGGTCTCCCCTCAGCCTCCTCCAGGCTGAACAAGCCAAGTGACCTCATCCACAGTTCATACAGCTTCCCCTCTAGACCCTTTACCGTTGTAGCCCTCCTTTAGACACTCTCTAACAGCTTTATATCTTATATTGTGCTGTGAGGAGCTCACTCATGGGCTGAGCTTCCACAAGCACAGAAATAGAGCTCCTTGGCGAAGAGCGAAGGTGAGGAGCAACACATTGGAATTTGGTAACAAGGGAGACCACTAAGGAGATAAGTTAACTTCGAAGACACAAATTGTTGTTTATCTCGTCTCTGGGGGGGTGCAGTTTTGTCCTTATCAGTACATGATTTAGTATCCCCTTGCATTTAGGTCATGGAATGGAGTTTTTGCTTTCCACACAGACATGTCACAATAACAGCTCAGCTGAATTCATAGCAAATTCACAGCCTTGGAGAGCCCTGGCAGGAGCATCTGTCCCCGAAGGGCTGCTGCCTGGGGAAAGGCCTGACCTGGAGCAGAGAGAGAGGGGAGGAGGGAGAGCAGCCCAGAGAGGCTGGGATGGACCAGCCACTGCCCCATCCCCACCCTGTCAGGGGAGAGGAGTCAGGAGTGAAGTGGGGAAGGAGGGTCTGGTGAAAAGCTGGGTGGAAGGTGGTTTTTGTGCTGCTTGTCTTTCTTTCTCAATACCAGAATATATTTTAATTGCAAATAAATTAAATTAATTTTCTCCATATAATCCTGTTTAGCCCATGACAGGAACTGGTAAATGATCTCCCTGTCCTTAACTCAGTCCATGAGCTCTCTCATTCTGCTTTCTCTCCTTGTAGCCCTAAGGAGGGGGAGTGCCTGTGCAGCTGGGTGGGTGTTTGGCCCTTTAGCAGGAATGACTGTACTGCCTGGTTCTTTAAAGGCTTCTCAGAGGAATTTTTTCTGGATCTCGATGTCCATTTTGTATGGTTGAGAGAAGTGTCTTGTCTCTCCACAAGACTGGATGCATGAAGGTTGTGGTCTGCATTTCTGCATGCCTTTGAGACCCCACCCTGAGCCAGAGGCTTTAGAACATGGGTACATGTGTCTGCACCCCAAATTAGTAAGTCCTGAGAGCCCCTGATGTTTATCAGTTTGGGATTTGAGCCCCACTAATGCAGCTGCATGTCTCTGTCTATATACTCAGGCAGCAGAGCCTGGCTATTTTTGTTTCCCCTGACAAGGGGGAAACAAAAATCCACAAGATGCATTCTAGATGACCCTAGACTGAGGCTTGCCAGGAAAAAAAAGTGTCTTGAAGAATAGGAGATTTGTTTTTTATTTCAGCATTTGGGAGAAAGCAGCTTCCAAAAACATCCAGGCATGATCTGCATAGCAGTAAATGTTGTGTGTGTGAGGTACTGCAGAGGCTGTATTTGCATTTATGCTGAGAGAGCAATGCTGCACAAGGAGGTGTGTTTGTAAATAGTTCTGAAGCATCCCTCTGAATTACAGCAGTCTGCCAGACTCCTGGTGGTGAGAAGAGACATGCTAAGGATGTGCAAAGGAGTTAAGCAAGATTGCTTCATCCCAGGTGTGATTCAGAGGTTTATGTGAGGCTGTGACTGACTTTTTAAAAAAACGTTTGCTCAAGCTGTCCTGAGATAGGAGGTGAATTGTCTCGAATGTTTAGAGATTGGCTGTTCCTGGCAGCATGAGGGATGATGAGCAGAGGGATAGGGGCTTATAAAATAGAAAGATTTTTTACATGAGCAGATAGTGATAAGACGAGGGGGAATGGTTTTAAACTAAAAGAGGAGAGATTAAGATTAGCTGATATTAGGAAGAAATTCTTTACTGTGAGGCTGGTGAGGCCCTGGGCCAGGTTGCCCAGAGAAGCTGTGGCTGCACCCACCCCTGGAAGTTTTCAAGGTAAGGCTGGATGGAACTTTGAGCAAGCTGGTCTAGTGGAAGGTGTCCCTGCCCAGGGCAGGGGGTTTGCAGCTAGATGATCTTTAAGGTCCCTTCCAACCCAAGCCATTCTATTATTTTATGATCCTACGATAACCCCTCTTATGTTTGTAAAGGTGTGTGAGCTGTGTGTGTGAACTCTGCCCCTCTACCAAAGACTACCAATGGCTGGGAGTGACAGAAATCTCATCTCTGTCACCTAAATGGAGGAAACTCTCTGTGTGGGGTTATAGGAGGGGGGACAAGTAATTGCACAGAGTGTTTACAGGGGTGGAAGAAACAAAGGACAGTGAGGAAAAGCGCAATGAAATGAGAGCCAAGCAAGTGAATCTCATTTTTAACATACAAACAGTCATGCTGGTCAACATGCTGGTCACTGTAACTCAGTCAACATGCTGGTCACTGTAACTCAGATATGTGTGCACCACCAGTGTATGCACCAGCTTGGTTTGCTCCAGAAATCCCTCTCTATATAGAGAATGTATATTATTGCCATGGGTTATTTCGCACTGGTTGCAGCAAGTAACAGCCCTCCAATCTCGAAGTCTCAGAGTGATTTTTCCTTTAATGAAGTTTCCTCTTTGCTTCTCAAGGAACGTCAGGGAGAAAATAAAATGCTATGCAATTATGGCCCTTGGCACAGATATTTAAAGTGAAAATAATCACAAGTTGCTTGTGGAATGAAAAAAGAAAGAGGAAAAAACTAAATAGAAGAAAATTTTCGTTTCAGTGACTGAATGACTAGGGATAATCTTGATGGTTTGTTTCTTATCTGCCCTCTAGTGTTCAGGACTCCTTTTCCTCTGGTGCATGCTCATGTCCAAGGAGTTCTTTGAGCACGGGAAGTGAATAAAAAAAGAAAATGGCAAAATGGTTGAGTTAGTGGAAAAAAACTTTCTAATGTCCTTCACCATATGAGTTTAAAGGATTCAGTTTATTTAATTGATTTGTCATATTAGAGAAACAGGAGGACAAATAAGTAATCAATCTCATCTCCAATCTCATCTCAAATTTCTTAGTCCTTTTTAGAAGCTACAAAGTCTTTGCAAGTCTGTGAAACTGGAAAGATTGATATAATCTGAGATCATTTTCCTTGTGATTGTAACAGATTGTTTGAACTTTCATAGGAATGCTCTTTGGGTAGTTGAAAATGTTAATTCATGGTAATTTAGAACTTGAAAAATACAAATACAAGAATATTTTAGAAAGCAACCTTTTTTTTTTTTTAAACTGAGCTTATCCCTTAGAGCCAGCATTGTATTAGTCATCTTCCCAAAATATTTTTTAAATTTCAAATTCAAGAGGAAAAGAGGTTTTACATAAAAAAAATTATTAACTTATTCTAAGAACTTATATTGAACCTTATTTGTGCTAAATGTGCATTAACCTGTGTAATTGGATTAGTTCTGTAATACCCAAAGTTATTTTTGCAAATGTGCACACATGCACACCTAAAATATCTTGCCAATATGTGATTATGGACTAATTCATAATGTGTATGTGTATACTCACATATTTAATGTCTGTGTGCATTTGTATAAATTCATATATATTTAAAGAAATAATGTATTTGTGGATGTATGTATGCATATATATATATATATTCATGTGTGATTTTAGGTCATTAAAACATAATGAGTGAGGAAACTTGGACTTCTGCATTGCTTTTGGAGCAAAATGCTCAGTTGAGTTTCCCACTCTGGCACTTAAATAATATTTAAAAATATTTAATTGACTCTCAGCACCTCCTGGAAGTTGGGATGTGGAGTGCTACTCCCTCTGTTCCAGGGGAGATGCTTTGGAGCTGACAGTGCCTCGATCCCCCTTGCTGCAGCCTGCCCAGACAGTCACTGAACAGGCACAGAGGAAAGTGTCTTGGGTGAACACTGGTTTTGGTCTCTGGGAAAATCTCATGGAAACTGAGAGCCCTCACAGGCCTCTGGGGCAGAATTCAGTCTCCCTCTGATGAAGTAGCTCGAAAGTAATTCTTTGCTCAATTCTGTATTTTTCCTAGCTACTGCTGGTGCTAGGCTGGAGATAAACTCATATGGGTGTCCTTTGAGTGGCATTTTGGAGACCCCCAGGTCTCCGCAGGAGAGAGAGAGCTCTCTTATCTAAGCAGACTGAATTCCCTGCCAGGTTTTATTTTCCTCAGGGCTGCAGTGAAGATCTTGCAGCAGGACTAACCACAGCACACAGTCCTGCTGTTCAGGGCCAATACTGACAAAGCCTCCCTTTTCAATCTCTACCTGAGCAGGGTCACTTCCAACTTCTTGTGGGTGACACATCATTATTCTTCACCCACCATGACCCTGTTTGCTCCTTTTGTCACAGCTATACCTCAGCAGAGGATTTACTAAAGTTCACCCTGAAATGAGTAATGATGGTGCTTGGTGACAGAACAGAGCTAAACGACAGGGTATCACTTTTTTCTCCATTTCGAACAAAAATACAGGTGGTGGTACCTGGCCACATTGATGAATGAACCCGCTTTTGCCTAGAAGGGAAAGGTACAGCTGCCTTCTGAGGAGTGGGATCCTGGAGAAGCCCATGCTGTTCACAACAAGACAAGGCAGGGTTGGGATGATCTCTCAGGGTTTTCCCCACGACGCACGCAGGGTGTTGTGATTTCTGGTAGGAGGCAGTGCTTGTCGTGGTCTGTGCTGTGGCCACTCAAACATAAACCCAAACATTAAAACAATCCCATTAAAATCCAAACAACATGTGCTGGTTTGGGTTGTTTCTGCAGATTGCAGGGGATGATGCTGAAACTTAATTAATATAGAGGGGCTGTTACCGTCCCTCCTCCCCATGCAAGAAAGGCAAAAAAGGGCCTGCTCTGTGGTGGGAACTGGACGAAACAACAGATAAGAGTTCATCTCTTCTCAACGGGCGAGCTGTAAGAAGAACTTCTGCTGCTTTTCACCTCAATCTATCCCTCCTTTCTCTTTCATATCTCTCATATCTGGGTGTTGGCAGGGAACTGGGTCATGCAGGCTTTCAAGGCAGAGGGAAATGTTTACTTTTCCCTTTGTCTTGAAGAGATTGAGCCTCTCTCTTGCCCCATTTAATTTCAGAGCTGGGTAATGAAGTCAATGCTATTGCTGTGTTTGTGACTGGAGAAGAAAGGATAATAAAAAGAATGTGATGTAATGCTCTGATAAATTCCATTATTATCTTTAGCCTCCTTTCCTTTTCCTTTTTATTGGCCTGGCATGCACCTGCTGTGCCAATCTGTTAGTCAGGATGTCGTCACTGAGAAGTACACAAACATATAATCTCTGCTTTTCCTTTCACAGGCTGAGTGCAAGGCAGGCTACTAAGGGAAGATTTGGAAAACTGGGAAAGTGACTTCTGTAGTGAGACAAGTCACAGGTATCACAGAATAATCCAGAGGGTCTTTAGCTCAGTTCCCTGCTCCAAGCAGAGTCAGCTTTGGGGCCAGCTAAGATTGCTCAGAGCTTTATCCAGGCCAGTCTTGAAAATTTCCAAGGATGGACACCACACAACCCCTCTGGACATTGTGCTCCACTGCTTGACTGTCCTCAGTGGAAAAAGGTTTGAATCTCTCTCATTTAAATTTATGTCTGTTGTTTCTGGTTCCCCTGCCATGCACCACCATAATGAACCTTCTTCCATCTTCGGAATGATCTCTCCCAGTAGGTAGTGGGGGACTGCTGACCCTTTAACAGTCCATCCAAAGCAGTGCCTCATCAAGACTGAAGAATCTGGTCCTCCACTCTCTCCTTACTCGGAAAGTTCTTGAGATCCCTTCTTCTCAGTGGTCCTCTATGCTCTGGTTTATCCAGATTCCCCTTGTATTGGGGAGACCAAAGCTGGGTTCAGTATTTAGGTGTGCTCTGAAGAGCACTGAGGCAGGAAAGGATAATCTCTTCCCTTTATCTACAGGCTGTAGCCTTGTAGGCACAGCCCTGGAGACCCATTGTCTTTGCTGTCAAGTCTTGCATCCATCTCACTGACCAGCAAGGACCCCTGAGCCTTTTCTGCAGTCCATCAGCCCCAGTATTTCTTCCTTCCCAACCCCCTACATGGAATCAGGGATTCTAAGGGCACAGCAGTATTTGTAAGAGCCACATTTTGCAGTTCTCCTCACTGGTTGCTGGATCTATATATAACAATATTCTGGATGTTTTGCCATGATGTTGCTGTGGGTAATGCCAGGTGCCTCATGCTCTCATCTGCACCGTCTGTGTAGGCTGTGGTGTGTGCACGTGGAGTTTTCTTTTAGCACTTAGGTGGCAGGGAAGACCATAAAATACACTCTGTTGATGGAGCTGTGCCCAGGATTTTGGCTCTGTTCAAGGCTTGGTTGCTGATTGTGTGTGTGGGAATTTTTTCTGCTAGGATGGAATGGGAGAGGGGAAACAAAAACATATTTCCCCTTCCTTCCCCCAGACCTAGAAAGCTGAGAAGGAAAAGGAAAGTGTCCTTGCTTCTGTCACACGTGCATCCAGCCTTTGCAGTCGTTCCCTGGACTCTGACCATGCTAAATTATACAAGGTGTTCTGCAGCTGTTCCTCAAGAATAACAGGGGTGACCTACAGGGAAAATCCTCAACAGTTTTCTTTTTATTCCCTTTGGAGATGGATAACATCTTTTCTTAACATTTTCCATAAGAGCAGGTAGAAGGATATTCTACTTTGATTGAATACTGAACGTGAGTTTTGCTGGTGGGGTTCAGTTCACTGGGAAATCAAATCCCTCTCTGTTCCTGTCAAGCCTCCAGCTGAGAAGCTACTGAACACAAAGACCCAAATCCTTCCATCTTTAGTCATTCAGATATTTATATCTATCAATATCCTGGCTGTTTTGTCTCAGCGTTACAGACATGCCTATATGGCTGGGACATGCAGTGAGTCTGTTGTCATGATCCCAGATCAGCTCTAACTCCACATCTACTCAGTCTTTGTCCTCCCCATTGACAGAAACCATTTGGTGGCTTGAATTATCACTGCCTTCTCTTGTCATATGCTCAACTGAGGCATTAAGAGGAGGAAATGTTTTTGAATTATTTACCTGTGGTCTTCAAGATAAATCCTATTCTATCGCAAATCCCTGAAGTCCTTTAGTTGCTCTCTGCACCTGTGGTTCACGTCTTTAGATGTGTAGTAGTTCTCACTGTCTCTTCAATAAATAATAAGCTTTAAGAAGAACAGCAGATGTCTACAGAGGTGCTAAGACAGGGTTCCTTGATTTTTTATCCAGTGTAGTATCTTTCACCTTTCTTTGAACTACCATAGACCAAGGAGTATCATATAACTGGCATAGTCCCCTTTATGAAAATCCTTAATGTTCAGTTTATTTTAAAGTTACAACACGTGTATTTCATAAACATTGTTTGGCCTTTCATTCAAAGAGAGAAGGGGGTTTTTTTTTGGACATTAACTCTATGAAGAAGATCGGTTAATTTCTTCTGATTAACTTTCCTCGCCACCCAGAAGACAGATGAGAACTGGTCCTATGTAGCCACAATCTATGGGATTTCAGAGGTCAGTAAGACTGAAGTTCTTTCCAAAGCAATGGAGACATGTCTCAAAAGTTTCTACACTAAGCTCCTTCCTTCTCATGAATGACCTATTTGCTGAAAGCAAAAATGAATGTGAGATAAGGAAGCATCCACTAGCAACCGCTATCATTACCCGGAGTGGTAGGAGTGCTGAAAAATATCCTATTCTGGTTTTGTTGTAACAGAGGCTATAGAGCTGTAGTAAAAGTGGGATTCATCAGCCTGAATAATGACTTTTTAATTTGTTTTGCCCAACTTAAAAAAACTATTAAGAGCTTGACTTTTCCCTCATCTTATTCCTTCATACTGTTGCACTTCAACCTTGAGCCAGGGAAGACTGTAATGTCTCCAGCAGTTTCCGTCTTTCCCATTTAAATGGGCTTTGGGGTGTCATTGACCTAGAAAGAAAAATGGTGCTTGGAAGTTATAGGTCAGCACTTAGAGCAGCTTTAAGTAGGTGTTCAAATCTCAACCATGATACCTCCCTCACCGCTAAAAGTGCTGGTTTGCCACTCACTTGAGATTTGCCAGCAAATTGCCATCCGGTGGCTGAACAATTTTTGCATCCAAGAATATGTTGGAGTAAGCTGCCTGCTCTCCTGTCCTTTCCCAACCTGTTATACACCCTTCTTCAAGCATATTTATCTGTTCTGCACCATGGTTTACCTAGACACAAATGAGGATGATGTTTCTACTCTCCTTGCAAGGCTGGAATGCTGTGCTTACTGTAAGCAATGCCAGACAAGTGTTTGGTTCTGATATTTTAAAATAATCTTTGGCTTGGATATTTTAAAATGATCTTTATATGCAAACTCCAGTTAGTAGTTAGGTACTACTAGTACTGCCTGCCAGCTGGTATTTTGCATTATAAAAGACATATATATAAAAAAAGAAGAATCTGAAAACCTCTAGGGAAGAGTCTTAAACAAACAAGCCCATCTGGCTGTTTAGTGAATTAATATGTATTTTAGGTGGGAGTGATATCAGTGAGTGTTGTTAAGGTTGTCCAGCATTTCTTATAGTAACACTCTAGCTTTTATTGCTTATCATTTTGCTGTATCTTAATTGCTTGGGCTGAAACACTTTATGCAGGGATATCTTCCTTGGACTGAATTAATTTGGGAAAACTGCAGCCAAAATAGTTTAGATATTTCCATAGAGGAATCTAGGAGAATAATCAGTTTTGCCTACATTAGAAATGGATCATATGCTCTTCTTTGGAAGACTGCACTTATGTGCTTAGGAGCAGATACTCCAAAGAGAAAAGAAATGGTTTTCTGTTGTGTCCATCTCTCATAACTTCTATAATAAGACAGCCCTTAAACGTTTGAATAAACACAGGTGGTTTTGGGTGCTCAGCAGCCACTAGACATAAACAGCTAAGTTCCTCTGACATGATGAATGCACTGGATGTTTTCCAGTCTGTCAGACTTTCTTTGCAACTTTCCTTCCTTTTTCTGTGATGCTGTAGGTTAGGCCAGATCTAGGGTGGGACACAAGATGGGAGATGCAACACTCACAGTGAGAGGACAGCTTGCACACTCCCCAGGCTAAATAGGGGAGGAAGTTGCCCTCATGATTTACTGCACAAAATTGGCAGAGAGAGGTCTAGGAGGAAACAAGGCCTACGAAGAGACCAAGCAATTTAGGTTTCGGATATTGTAGGTTGACGGGGATGGATGAGTGTAAGGTGTGACTACAGGTGTATGGCAATATGTTTGTGTATGGAGGAATAAAGGATGTTGTGTGTAAAACCAAGGAAGAGATTGGGAGTCAGTGGACTAAGAGGGCAGAGATCAGGAATCTGTGGAATGCATGCTGGGAGCAGTGGGGTATGGGACTTGTTCATGATTTCATAGAATGGGTCATGTCAGAAATCACTTCTTGAGATCACATCATCCCTGGCCCTGCCCAAAGCAGGATCAGCTAGAGCAGGTTACAGAGGACAATGTTCAATCAAGTTTTGAATATTTCTAGTGATGAACATTCCACAGCTTGACAGCCTGTCCCAGTGTTCAGGGAGTTCAACATTGACCTCCAGAAAATCTCAGCTGCTTGTGTGGGTGCCTCTGAAAAAGTCCAGGACTTGTTTTCCAAAATAGATGGCAATGGCAGCCCTTTTTCCATAGGAGTGTTTAGAAAAATATTGATTGTGATTCTGTGAGGTACTGCAGTAGTGAGCAGTGCTCTGCAGCTCCTAAGGCTGTCTGCAAGATGATGTTTTGGGCCTGGGCTGTGTTATTCACGAAATCTTTCTTTTTTTTTTTTT
>VZRV01001960.1:0-59136 GCA_013398115.1 Falcunculus frontatus
GTGGGGTGAGTTGTGCTGGGGTGATGAGGCTGACAGCGGGACTGACAGCCTCACAGAGTCAGACCTAAAGACAGTCAGAATTTACCCGTGGGATTTTTTAATGTGAAGTTTTGCATCTACAGTGAAACCCACAGGGAAAGCCAAGAAGATAATCAATAAGAGAAGATGTTCTGGACACAAGGAGAGGATGTTCGTAATATTGGACATTAAGTGTGTACAAGGAAGAACTTGCAGATAATATGTAACAATTATACTTTTGCTTGTATAGCTAACTGTTTTACTGCTTGAACGGTCATTGTTTGTTAGACAGCGCTGTCATTGTTTGCTAAGCACCCAATCTGAATAAGCCACAGCAATTGTGAAGAAGTATAAGAATAGCAGTAGAGAAAAAACCCCACTTTTACGGATTTGGATTACAGCAAGTGTGGTGCTGTTATGTCCGTCTCTACAAAGCCACACTGGGGTGCTTCCCCTTGGCCTGGTGACTGCTGCTGGTTGACAGAGCCTGCAAGAGTGCTGCTGTCAAGAATGAGCTGAGACAGAGGTTTTACAAGCAGAGCTCCTTATTCTGGGTTACATTTCACTGTGCCTGTAAACTGCCTTTTGGATGTGTGATGTCCAGATACTTATTAGGCCTGCAGGTTTCTGGATGTCATTTTTGTCCAGACCCCTAAAAAACAAACAAGAAATAAAAAACACTCTGCTCCAAACAGGAAAAAAACAAAAACCACAGCACCCTACAGTGGAAAAAGACTTTCTAAATTTACAATGAAAAATCCACCAATCCAGTAAAATATAGTTGCCGGAAAGCTGCTTTATATGCCTGTTAAAAATGATTGTATGAACTCAGGAGGCTCTGCGTAGCTTGGATCTAACTCTGCAAGGTCATAGCTGGGGAATAAAGCAGGAACATCCCTGAAGACCAGAAGGCTGCTAGAGACCCTTGGGAGTGGGGCAGGGCACAGTGTCCTTGGCAGAGGAAGGTGATGGGGAGTTGTAACTCTGTTGGTTTCACCAGGAGCCTGTCACCACTCCTCTGTCCCATGCCAGCTCACGGTTGGGATAACCCATGGTGCAAAACAGGACTAGGAATCCCAGTTTGCAGTTCTGCTGATGAGGCTGCACCTGTGCATGGGGTGGTCCCCACCTGCTGCTGCAAGTGATAAGATTTTGGTGTAGAAAAAAGCATAACTCATCAGGTTCATGAATAAAAAGACATCCCAGTGTTTGGAAAGTCTTTGTATATGAATTGGAGTATCCCTGGCCTTCAAAAGGATGGCCTGTCATGGTCCAGCCTTGTCCAGCTGATTTCTCTTGTTAACTGAGCACAGCTGGATGTATAAAAGAATGTAGATAGTTGTTGATGGTGAATTTATAGCCTAGAGCAAGCCTCTGAGTCTTTACCCTTTCGAGCAAAGAATAGTGAGGACTTTATGCCTTCAGCTTGGAGCTCCCAGGTGAATCTTCAGGTCATGTGGAAAAACTTTCAGGTTAAAAACAGTCTTCACCCTGACAGCCACAAAAGTCAGAATCAGAGCTGGCTTTCCTCTAACTAAGTCTGCCTCCCTGACACACAAAGGACTTGGCCAGCGGCCTGCACAAGATGATGATGGATGGAGTGATGCTCTTGTTGGGCTCAGCCGTTGTTTCCAGCTGTCCTCGAACGAGCAGCTGGGAATGGAGCAGAACTGAGAAAAGAGATGGATCTCGGTACTGGAGGATTGGGGTTTTTCCCCATCACTTGGCCTGAGCCTCCTCCTCCTTTCCAAATGTGACAGCCACATATGCAGGCTAAGAATGGCTTCAAGACTTAATGAGATACATGCTTTCAAAATAGCCATTTTCATAATAACAGCATTGAATTCTAAACACATGCAGTAAAAACACTCTGTGAGGACATCGCTGTACTGCAAAGTCAGAAGTACTGACCTGGAGAGGAAGAATAACTGCAAAGCTTTTATAAATAAAGCTTTGACCAGAATTTAGTCTTCCACCCCAAACCATCCTCTGTACTCAAGTGTCTCTGCCTTAGGGGTTTGCCTTCTCTGTCTTGCAACCTGAGGCTTCTGGAGCAGACCCCGGCTGGCTGATATGTCTGTCTTTGTACTGACAACACTTTCTGCAGTGTTTTCTAAGAGACACTGTGGACTTACAAGTACAGCACATACTATATTACTTGCTCTCCACCAGCAGAGCTTCCCCTGATACCGACGTGGTGGGGCGTCCCCGACCTATGGCTGGCACCTATCAATCGTGCCTTAGCAATCACCTGGGCCGACCAGTCAGAATCAGAAGGTGCGTCCATAGGCGAGGACCCGGAGTAAAGACACATCCCAAGTTGCTGGAACCCTCTAGAATCTTCTGGTTTAAAAGCTTGTTGATTGGTTAATGTGAAGAGCCCTCCCCTTTGGTTACTGTTCATCGGTTGTAATGTTGTGAACATGCCCCATTGCTTGTACCCCATTGGCCCTGAACCCTGGATCCTCCCCTTTGCTCCTCCCTTAAAAACCCCTGCACAACCCTCAGTCCCTCCGAGTTGTCCTCATCCCTAGCTTTCGTAATAACCTTGTTCCTGCTTCCCTGAGAACTCTCCTTCTCTCTGGCCTCTTTACCTCAGGATTTTTGTTTGCTAGCTTGCTAGCACACTCACGGCAGGCTATCCGTAACTTGGGGTGGCTGTGCCCACAGGCACTACCCGGCCTGGTGGTGTCCGACCTCTGGCCGCTTGATTCCAAACCTAACCACCGAGCTATCTGTGAGGCGGTCAAGTGGTCATACCAGTGCAGAGAAGTGGACACAAGCAACCCTCGAAGGCTGAATCCCATGTCACAACCCTGGAAACCAGATGCCATCTGCAGCAAACTTAGTGCCAGTCCTCTGCATGATTTCTGATTATTCACCCATCCAGCGCTTCCCACAGTAAATTTCTTATAGTTCTGCACTTGCCACAAGATGGCAAAAATTTCACCACACAAGCTTTTAGGAAAAAGATGAACAGGTTCCCACAGATTTACAGTAGTGGCAGCAAAGAAGGGACAAAAGAGTCTTAATGGTATCCTTGGCTGAAATGCCAAGGTTCTTGTTTTCAGAACCACTGGAAAAGTCTGACAGGTAACAAAAAAATGCAGGGAGACTACATAGGTTTACCTACAAAAAGGTACCCTCACAGAGCCTGGGTGGGGAACTCACAATACCCTGGTCACACTTGGCTGGATCAATGCTGGACTCAGGACTGGTGATCCTCTCCTGTCAGATCTCCCCTTCCTTTTTATCTTCTCTTTTTCTTCAGTGCTTCATCAACCAAACCCTTCCTCCCTTCCTCCCAAATTCTCCGTGCTCTCTGAACACATTCTGGCTTTTGGGACACTGCCTGCAGCTCCCAGCACTGCTCAGTGCTGCTGCTGTGGCTCAGTGGATGCTCAGTTGAGGAGCTCTGAGTGTCCAAGGTGAGGCTGGGGCTCTGACCAACCTGGTTTAGCAGAAGGTGTCCCTGCCCATGGCAGGGGTGTTGGGGCAACACCCCTGATGATCTAAGTCTCCTGCTAACCAAGCCAATGGCTCTACCCAAGCCAGTATGGTTCCATGACTCCAATAAGCTACAAAAGATATCTATCTCCAATGTAACACTCAAATATGCTAATACACATCTATAAATAATCACATGAGACTGATTAGAGAAATTTTTTTACATTTTGTATCAAAATTTTACATATTCAATCTAAAAATGCGTAATTTAGTCAAGTACATTAAAAGAAAAACAGACAAAGAGTTTCAGGACATGCCTAATAAAATAGTTATTCTTTTTTTAACAGGTTTTTTTTTTCAAATCAAACACGCCATGGCCTAAGGACAATAGCAGAGGTTTTCTGACTATTATGTGGAAAACATTATTAGTGCAGAAAGCTTTCTTTGTTAGTCTCTATAAAGCTTAGAGCTAGTCTGGGACAAGAACACACGTATAGGACAGCAAGAATTAAGGGTGTAATCTACTATTCAAAAAATTATTTTCTAAAAGTTAATTTTGAGAATTAGGTCTAATGAAGGACTCAGGAGTTGCATCTTTACTTAAGCCAAAACATATAATATCAAATGCTGTAAGTACTGCCGAAGGGCATCCAAATTCACCACTGACCTCTTTCTTGCATCCCAATGCTGCCAGTGCCAGGGGAGTTTGAGAGGTGTTGGAACCGGTGGGAACATTCCAGAAATATTTTACTTTTTCTTTTTTCAGTTGATTCCTGATTTTTACTTTATACCGCAGTATAAGGTGGGGGAGTTTGTGTCATAGCAGTTTCTACTTTATGGCATACACAGTTATAAATAAATACCAAATTCAGTACTTCCCTAATTCTTAACTATCCGTGATGGATACAGTCCTAAAGCCTCCACTAAAACCTATGAATAGCAACTCACAAATCATCTTTATCTACTTTCAGTCGTGTTTCTAAATGCTGAAAGTATCAGGTTTAAAAACAGTTTTAAGATACATACATTTCTACAGAAAATCATCTTAGAGAATGAAAATAAGAATTTATAGTAAGAATTCTTCTAAGAATTAAAATTTATCAGATGGTCTATGTATGCAAGCACAGCACATCTGCACCTGATACAGGCAGCATTATGGGGATATTCAGTAAAATGGAAACATGGTTTATTGTCTGAATAGTAGTAAGCATTAATCTCTGAATCTCTGAATAAATAATAAGTATTTTTATACTGCCTGACTTCCTTGTATAAAACCTGTGGCTACCACTGACTAAAATGCGTAGTAGCAAAATATTTCTCTGGGTTGGATATAAAGTGTTTGTATTTCCACTAAGCCTATTTTTAAATACCTATAAAACATTTAGAGAAAATTAAAACCAGTATTTTCTTATATGTTATCTATACACAATTATTGGCAACAGACTAACTCCTAGCGAAAAACCTGGGAAAGCTTTCAAAGTATTAAAAATGCAGGACTACATGAAGCTCAGACAAACATTCACAGAGCTTTTGTGTCACTTTTGCACAGGATGTCAGTACGAAGCATTTAATCCCCCCTTTTGATAACTGAGCTGGCTTCTAGTAGAAGCACCCAAGGATGCAATCAGATGTCTAGACAAGCTGTAGTTCAGCTGTATGCACAAATTTTTCAATGACTTTAAGCCTCAAAAAATGTACAGTTTTATTCCTATCTATCCAGTTAATTTTTGCTTAACTTTTTAAATAACTATATAATGATAAAAATTACTTTTTTGATGGTTAAGTTCCATACATATTACTTTCCTACTACTTTTTTTCTTTAATGATCTTGAAAAAGCATTGTAATGCTCTATATTTTAGACTCCTTATATGCGAGACTTTGATAAGTATATTTATCTTTTAAAGAACTTTAGGATCTGCAGATGCAAAACTTTAAAAAAAATAATTCATCTTGCATAAAACTAACCTCAGAATTTTGAGTCTGCAGCAGCTAGCTGAATCATAAACTCCTTTTTATTTCGTGTATATACAAAAAAAAGGAAGGAAACACCCTCTCAAGTTCTGCAAATTATCACCAGGAAAAAAAATTTCTATGACTCTAGAATGGAATTTGAAAAGAAACATTTACCTATAAAATAGTATTGAAAAATAAAACTATTCTTATAGCTTAAAAAAAAAAATTCAGCTCCAGCAATTTGCTTTCCCCACTTCTTCTCAGAAGTGCAGTTTCCAGGTACATTTGATGTGGTGGACATTGAGAAAATGCCAAAGTCTTGAGCTACATACCAAATTACAAAGGCACATGAAAAAGCAGAATTGAAAGTGCAAGAATGATAATGAGGCATTTAGTCCCTTGATTAGATTTTCCTTCTAGAAAAGCACCTATGCTCAGGTAAAGGCTGTGTTCATTTTGGCATTAGCACAAACTATGTACACACAAGTCAGCCACATGACAGGTTATTTTAGTCAAGATACTGCTCAATAGCCTCTGGAAGGATCATGCCAGTCATAACATTCTGGGTTTTTCTGTTATATCTCAGGAAGGATCCACAGCTAGGTTTGTCTCACACGGTGTAGATTATGAGCACATGATGATAACTAAGTTTGAACTGAGTCCCCCCTGGGGAGGTTTGAGCTTGAAGTCCTGCCACAAAAGCCAACATCCCTGGCAACACTGGCAAACCTGTGAGGGTCACCTCCTCCATGACCAGCACATCTGACATTTATGCTGCCAGCTATTGTGGGGATCTGTGATTACAAGACACACTTTCCCCAAAAAAGTCACTTCTGCTAGTGAGTTTTCTTGCTCAAGCCCCATGAAAGGCTGTTAACCCCCCTGCCTTTCTTCCCTGTCTATCCATACGGATATGCCCTGAGCATATGTAGTTTTCCCTCTGTTTATTCTTGATGGGGAAAAATACGATACGACCACACAGGCTGCCCTGGGTACAATGGTAGAATCAATTCTGTGCTTCTGTGACTGCACATTCTGCAGCTGAAGGCTGAAGGACTTCTTCTGGCCAGCCTTGTGTCACTAGTCATCCCTAATTAACAATCTGAAGATTGTTAAAACGGGCTTTCTTCTCCTACTTACTGGCAGGAAAAATTATGTCATTTTTTAGATATTTGGGAGGCACTAGAGAATACAGTGATGCATAGGTATTCCTCTGGAATTAAAATATCTACTCATAGGATTGTAACAGAACTATAGGCTTTCTCTGAAACAATAAATTAATAGTAACTACAATGCTTATTAAGCCTACCCTTTATATTGTGAACTAACAAATGATGCAGAAAATTTTTGCATCCTGAAGTGTATGAAGAACTTATGACCCAGCTTCTCAGCTTTCCTACACTGCTACTGTGTTCCTATGCTTCTATTACACTCAGATTTACAAAACCAGTCTATTTTCAACAGATTCAGTTTAGCAGCCACAAATAACCATGAAAAACAATAAAATACGCAATAAAGAAATGAGAAGGGGGAACAGATGGCAGTCATGGCACTGTCCTGAAATACATTTAATCCCCGTGAATATGAAGTCCTTGTGCTTAAAATAAATCTTCAGCACACATTTCTCAATGCTCCAAGGTAAAAATTACAGATTTGTTAGCAAAACAAAGAATGTCTGTGAGCTCCAGAGGAGGTCAGCATCAGGTTTCACTCTTGACACCGTTTTTATATTCTATATAATCCCCAATCTGAAATTTTACGGTTGAGATGCACTTTGTGTGTATTCAGCTTCTTTACATTACTGTGCAGTGGCATTTCTGAGAGTGGATATAGTTCCTATAATCAGCAAGCTGCTTCAGGTACAAGTTTGAAGGCCATCGGTGCATCTCTACAAAATTGCGCTCTTCCACTAGATGAAGAAATAAAGGAATTAAATGTAAAATATAGACACAGAGCACACGTGCATAGGCTGCAAAAAGTCTTTTTAAATGGATTAAAAAACATTAAAGATATAAATACAACTAAAAAGAAGACGAGTGCTCACTTTGCATTGAGCTCTGCTATGGCACAGATGTAAGAGTTACCACACAATGTTTCCTTGTTATTAATTTAGTAATAAACAAGTTTTTTAAAAAAAATGAAGACATTACTAGTTAAGGAGAGCAGAGAGATATTCCTAAAGGTGAACATTCTTCATCCCTAGAGGATAGCCAGGTGTGCTATGCAAGGATTTTTCTATGCTACAGCACTCTAAAGCAGGGTATGTCAATTTCTGTGCCAGTGGCTGGTCTCAAGATCAGTACGAAAAACAAGGCAAGGAGTGCAACTAAGAATTCAGCAAAATGTTAATCTCCTCCTGCATGTGGTTTTTATCACTGACAAAGTAATATGAAAGAGTCTTTTATCCATATTATTTAGATGAACCCCCTCTGCTTTTGCAGAAAGATGCATTTTCATGCCCTTAACCCCAGATATTCAAGAGTCAGCCTGCAGCTGTGGTTCCTGGTTCTTTGGGAGGCTCAGACCAAGGCACAGCAGAGGGGCCCACAGCCTGGGGAGCCTGAGGACTGGCAAACTGCACTCACATTGGGCACAAGGCAGGGCTTCATTCTTCAGAGCAATATCCTGCTGATCAAATCTGATTTCCTCTAGGGCAAGGTAACCCACCTAGCTGATCAAGGGAAGTTGATATAATGTTTTCAGATTTCAGTAGAGCTTTTGATACTGTCTCTCACGGGATCCTTCTGGACAAAATGTCCAGCCTGCAGCTGGATAAACACATCATGTGAGCTACTGGATCACGGCTTGTGCACAAAGGGTTACAGTGGCTGTGGTGACATCAGACCGGTGACCTGTCACTAGCAGGGTTCCAAAGGCCTCCATCCTTGGCCCTGTGCTCTTCAACATCTTCATAAAAGACCTGGATGGAGGACTGGAAGGGAGACTGAGCAAGTTTGCAGATGATACAAATCTGGGAGGAGCTGTTGGCTGCCTCAAAGGCAGGGAGGCCCTGCAGAGAGGCCTCAGTGAATTAGAGGACTGGGTGATCACCAACCACAGGAAGTTCAAACAGTGAAAATACTGGACTCCGTGCCTGGGATGAGGTGATCTTGAGGCTGAGAAATGAGATGTTGGAGAGCAGTGTCCTGCAAAGAGACCTGGAGGTGGCAAGTTGAGTATGACTCAGCAGTGCCCTGGCAGCCAGGAGGGCCAGGGCTGTTCTGGGGGCATCAGGCCCAGCATCACCAGCCAGGCCAGGGAGGGGATTGTCCTGCTCTGCTCTGCACTGGGATGGCCTCACCTCGAGTGCTGGGGCAGTTTGGGACACTGCAGTATGAAAATGATATTAAACTATTAGAGAATGTCAAAAGGAGGGCAGTGAAGGGCCTTGAGGGGAAGCTGTGTGAGGAGCGGCTGAGGGCTCTTGGTCTGTTCAGCCTGGGGGAGACTGAGGGGAGACCTCACTGCAGTTACGACTTCCTCATGAGGGGAAGAAGAGCCTCTACCGATGCTTATGTCTTCCCTGGGGTGACCAGTGACAGAACTGAAAGGAATGGCCTGAAGTTGTGTCAGGGGAGGTTTAGAATGGATTAGAAAAAATTTCTTCTCCAAGTGTGTGTTTGGGCACTGGAACAGGCTTCTCAGGGCAGTGGTCACAGCACCAGCCCGACAGAGTTCACGGAGCTTTTGGATAATACTCTCATGATGTGACTCTTGGGGATGGTGCTGTGCAGGGCCAGGAGCTGCACTCAGTGATCCTTGTGTGTTCTTCTGTCTTCCAGCTGATTCTGTGATTCTGTGAAGGTCTCAGGTCTTGGCAGGCCCCAGGAGGGAGACTGCCTGCTCCTGTGTTGCTGTCCTGAACCTTGAGGTGATGAGGTGTCATGGGTCAAAGAGAAGTATCCGGGTCAAAGAGATGCACCCCTCCTCAAGGTGAAGAAAAATTGTGCAAGCAATGAGCAAAACTTTCTATCGGGAAGGAAATACAAATGCTTGGAAAAATAAATATCAATTTCCTGGAAGAAACTGGATTTATTTACTTGAATGGACCATACTTTTTTCATTTTATGAGATCTACTGGGGAGTATTATAAGAATCCTATTTTCTTCAGGTAAAACCCAGCACTTGAAGAAGTACCAAAAATTACCCACTTGCTTTGATTTAAATTATCAGGATAACATGAAGGGTTGACATACAATGGCCAAAGTGTTACAGCAAATTCAGGTATGGGTGGGAACCTGGCCATCCGAATAGGAACCAAAAAAATGGTGATGCAGTATTGACTGTGTCATGTCACATGCTGATTCTCACAGTAGGGTGGTGAAACATCCTGCTGGAATATCCTAAAGAAACCCTAATCATTGTCTCATGCAAAAATGGTATTGTCCATAAGACCACTTCTAATCTCAGCAAACCAGAAAAATATTTGTTTCTTCAAAATGAACAGAAAAATACCTGAAAGTTCTTGAAATTCAGGCTTTTGACTGAAGATGAGGTAGTTAGTGGCAATAAAATGAAGAAGCCAAGTTGAAAGGCAATCAGAATTGTGAAACTGTGAGAAGAAAGGAAACACAAAAAACCACGTAACTATCATGTCTAAAACACAACCACATCTCACGTGTCAAGATATTTCAGGTTTCCACTGTCAATACAGCAGTTTACTAAATAAAGTTCTGACTGTGGAAGATAATGAAGGAAAAGTCATTTAATGGAAACAGGTGTAATATGTAAACAGGTGAATTTACAAATACGTAAGCAGGTGAACACCAAAGAACAAATTACAAAATTCCCTCTCCCAGTGGTGGGAAAAACCCCTGAGGAATCACGAATCTTGGAAGTTTTGTCATCTGCACAGAGGCAGAGCTTCACAGAAATGGAGGGAAGGAATGTGGCATGTTTATTTTGTGGTCTCCTCTTCCTGTAGAAAATCCTATCTGATTAAGGCAATATCCTGCAATCTAGTTTTTATTTTCCTCTACTATTTTCTGACCCTGCCTTTATTGTCTCTCTTTTTTCAGCCTGTAATCTTTTCTTTTCATGCTTTTTATGCATTTCTCTCAATATTCTATCCAGTTAGAGCTCCTTTGTCACTTGCATACCACATAATTTTATTTTTTGACTAAGAGAGGAAGGAGTACATCTTCATTTGCCTAAACCACATATTTTCTAACAGAAGTTGTAGTTAAGTTCACTTACTGCAGTGTGTCCATGATTAAGGAAATCACACAGATGAGGGTAGGACTAGGGGGTCTGGAGCCCAGATCTTATGGGGAGCAGCTGAAGGAGGTGGGGTTTTTTATCCTGGAAAAAATGGAGGCTCTGGGGGACCTTATCACTCTCTACAACTCCCTGATAGGAAGTTGGGTACGGGTGGGGGTCAGTCTCTGTTCCCAGATAACAAGTGACAGGACAAGAGGAAATGGCCTCATGTTGTGCCAGGGGGGTTTAGGTTGAATAGTAGGACAAATTTCTTCATGGCAAGGGGTTGTCAAGCTCTGGAGCAGGCTGCCCTGGGTACAGTGGTAGAGTCAATTCTATGATTCTGTGACTGCACATTCTGTAACTAAAGGCTGAAGGACTTCTTCTGGCCAGCCTTGCGTCACCAGTTATCCCTAATAAACAGATTGTATGCCAACATATTTACTTCAGAGCAGAAATTTCTGCTAAGATCTTAAAAATCTTAAAAATCAAACAACTTATTAAAGTCAACGTATATATTCTCATTTGGTATATACAATACATACCTTAGCTTTTTTGAGCAAGCTAACAATACTGAGGCTTGTGGAAGCCAGTTCCCTGCTAGGCATGCTCTGGAGCTGCGTGATGATGTAAAGTTCACAAATATGCTGGAGTCTCATTACTTGGTACATCTCTGCACAGATCAGCAGAGACATTGCTTGGAGAATACTGGCTAAAAAACAAGAAGACATAAGTTACATGTGTTTTACCTTTTTGACAAGATGATCAAAGCTACTTTTCACCAGGTGTTATTTTAAATACCTAGCAACAAATGTAAAA
Source organism: Falcunculus frontatus (assembly GCA_013398115.1). NCBI lineage: Eukaryota > Metazoa > Chordata > Aves > Passeriformes > Falcunculus > Falcunculus frontatus. The sequence continues at coordinate 11,438 of VZRV01001960.1, forward strand.
TCAGACAGCTGTAATCATCTTGTTTTATTTTTCATTATTATAAATTTATGTTTGCTGCATCACTTTATTTTTCCAGATCAGTTATTCAATTAAGGAAAAAAAAAGGTTTAGAACTTTTTGGCAGGTAGGTGTAACTAATTGCTGTCAATACCCTGGGTCTTGAAGATGATGAGTCAAGTGCTGCTGATCTATTTGGAGTAAGTGATTATTAATAAGAGGATTTATCTTTCTGAGTTCTCTTTCAAAAAAGCACTTTTATGATACAATAAAATATAGCCAAAAGGCCAAAGACAAAAAAGAGCAACCATATGTTTTCAAAAAATACAGCATGGTGGTTGCTTATTTAAACTGATAAACAAGGAAATGTTAGGTGGAGAGAAAAGAGAAACACAGAAAATCTAAGAATAAGATTGAATAATTACTTCAAAAGAAAACAAAAGCAAAAATATATATCACAACATTATTCATTCATTATATCAAGCAAAAAGCTGCATTTAAATCATGTTTTAGATGTAATAAGCAAATTTTCTTCCCACAAAAAAGATAAAGGTTGACATACAAAGAATATTTCAGCTCAATTTTTCTTTCCAAACACTCCAGTTGACATATCTTTTCTGGGTTTACATACACATAAGATAACCATGTGTATAAGTAAGATATTCCTGCAGTTTAACCTTGTTTATATTAAACTTAGCTATATACGTGTTCAAGAAATTACAACTTTTAAATAAAACACAGAATCAAGGCTAGAAAGCAGCATTACTGTAATGTAAAAAGAAAATTCTAAATATTATAATGGATCAGAAATGAAATTGCAACTTCTTTGAGTCCTGTTCTGTAGCACAAAAAAAAAAACCCTAATTTTATTAGCAATGTTTCTTCTGCCTATAACTGATTTTACTTGAATAGGGTGGATTTCCTTTTTTAGTGCACAATACAAAAAAATTCTCTTTCTCAAGACATTGCACATCCAAATATTGGCATTTTTCAATTAAATAAGTGCCGCTACATTACTCTCTATCAATGCCCCACTTTGGGAAAATGAATCAGATATAGAACTTTAGTTTAAGTTTAAGTTTAAGTTTATATAAACTTATAGAATTTTACGGTTTTCTTACCTGGGCAGCAGGAGTCAGTGTAAAGGTACTCCAGGAAGGAGAGGAAAGTGTCTTTGGAAACCCCGTACACTGGAACCAGAATGCTATTTGCTTCTAGATAATTGCCATTAAACATAGCTGCCATAACCTCACAGCGGGCCACCAGAACTGCCCTGTGGGCTGGTACAGTTGCACCTGCAGGATGAAAGAGAAAAATAAATATACAATGACCGTATGTAACACAGAAAGACCTTCATTTTAAAGCTCGTGTCTTCTTAGAAGGTCTTCACTCCATTGAACATGATTGAAGTGTTGTAAGCTGACGATAACTAACAGCACACTGCATATCAGTTCAGATGAATAATGATTAGTAAAATAAAGTGAAAAACAACAAACAAAAATTAATTTAACCAAAATGAAATAGACTAAACCAGTACAATAAATCTGTCCACATTAACTGGACCTCCAGCCCACTGCATAAATTGTTATGCAAATGGTTAATGGTTGAACTTGATGGTCTTAGGGGTCCTTTCCAACCTAAATGATTCTATGATGAGTCATTTGTGTTCACCAGTAACCCTACTCACAATTAATATTTGTACCAGAATAACCACACAAAACAGAGAAAGGCAAATTATTTCAGATGAAATTCCATTAAGTCCAGTAAGTAAGTACAAATTTAACTGGATTAAATACTGTGGCTAAGTGAACTTCCCGAATGGTTGTCTTGTGAAAAAAACACTGATGATTTTTTCCAGAAATTTTTAAATGTTGTGTTATTTGCAAGTAAATCCTTTGCTTTACTACAGCATTTGGAAGACCTGGAGAGGCCAACAGCCCAGGGTGGTAGAGCCCTTTCAGGCTGCAGAGCACAGCTGGACTGAGCAGTCCATTCCTGTGTGCAAGGAAGTGTCAAGCAAGTGCCGGTCAGGACAGCAACCAAAACCAAAATGAGCATTTGGAGTTGGACGTATATATTTTAGTCAAAATTATAATAAACAGATCAACTGACCTGCAAGATAAACATACTGTATATACTTAGAAAGAGTTTGCTGTTTTAATTATGTCTTTAACGACAACACTGGCACCTGAGTAATTCTTTGAAGCCTTCTGGCATTTTTTGTCTTGTAGTCTATTTCTACTCCCCTGTACTTCTACTTCCAAAATGTCTGCATACGAAGTGTATACATACATGTGTATATATCTATATGGAGAGAACACTTGTCAGTAGCTTTACATATTTGTGGTAGTAACATGAGGAGTACATGATGCTGCTCTGATGTAAAACACATGCAGATCTGTACGTGCTTGTGAATGGACATTCATTTACTAATTAAGAAGTTCAGTCACATTCTGTGTCTTTACACAGACATAAAGGGCTCCCATTTTTCCTGGCTCCCCTACTTCTGTAAGCTAGAAATGCAATGTCAAGTATCCAAGGAATTGTTCAAAAACTTACAAATTTGTTTGTCTGGTTAAGACTAAGGAGTTCAATTTCTCTTACTAGTTATTTAATTTTAATACATTTATTGTGGTTGATGAATTACAGAAAAAGTTTGGAAGATGTATCAAGCAATTAGGAAAAACAGTTCACATTTTATTAGTGGATAAGCATGCTGTTTTAAAATACTTGTCAACCCATTCAGGGATTTGGGGTTTTTTTTCTGTGAAATATGTAGTGTTCTGGTTTCATCAACTTCCCAAAAAGCCTCTCTCAGGAGTGGGACACTGAGGTGAATTGTTCATGTCATTGAGCTCCACATCAGTATTTCCTCGTCCTTTTCAAAAAATACTTTTGTGGACTTTTTTTTCTGTGTTTTAAACAGAACATCTAGAAAGAGTCTCCTCGTCCTTCTGTGCTTATGCTTGAGGAGCTGATGCTTTGTATTTGGCCCTGAGATTTACATCTGAAAATAATTAAACAACTATCTAATTGTAGAAGGCCCTTTCTGCATGAAGGGTGAGTATGGACAAACAGAGAATAGCATTAACTTCTAAAAACCATTTCATTCTTATTCTTACAAAAGCATGCAAGATGTTTCTCCCAGTGCATCTTTTATTGTAAGGGTGAACACATTTAATTTCCAGACAAAAAACTCAATTCTGACACTGCAGCACATCAGGCAGTAAAATGTGGTGGGTATCAGTGGCACCAGATCAGCAGGTCACCAAACCTGGTGTAAAGGACAGCGAAGCCAGTCCCTGCCAGCTTCTGGGGGGACAATAAAAAAAAAATAAAAAAATAAATAAAAAAAAAAAATCAAAATAAAATAAACCAAACTAAAACAAAATGAAAGAACACAAAACAGAGTAAACCAAAATAAAATAAAATAAACTAAACCAAAGTAAAACAAAATAAAAAACCACAAACCACAATGGAGTAAACCAAAATAAAATAGAATAGAATAAAAAATAATGTCAATCAGGGAGGCACAGTCTGCCATGACAGACAGAGGGAATTCCTATAGGCTCAGCCCAGACAAACCATGCTGCATGTGGACACTGCTACAGAGCATCCACAGGGACAAGCTTTCCCTACTTTCCACAGTGATATTCACATTTCCTTGGTTTTGATGCTGTGGAACATGATCACCTCTATGTCCCACACTCCTGAAGAGAGGAAAAAGGATAAAGGCTAGAGGCAATGGGAGCAGAGTCACGTTACCTTGTATTTTGAAGATGACGTCAGCCAGGACAGGAGTGTTAAAAAACAGCCTGAGAGAAGTATTATAGAGCCGTTTTATCTGGTGTGACCTGCAGTCCTTCACAGTGTTTAGCTGAAAAATAAATTGGTAATGCAGCTCTGTCAAATGTGGCAGCCCACAGGACTAAATATTATGGAACATCATTTATATCGGAAGATAAACGACAGCCTCTCGGGTGTGCATTCCTCTGCAATCACCTTTTATCTTCTAATTTCCTGTTCCCTACAGTGCAGCAGCTCTGAGGGGTCTCTTGTTCCCCACAGTCACACCTCAGCTCTTGCCTTTCTTGACCTTTGACAAAACTCCCCCATCCAGCCCCACCAGGGAGGTTGGGCTTCATCAGTTTTCTGGAGTCCATACTTTTTCATACATTCCGTGCCAAGATTCAACACTGCAGCAAAATGAGTTTGGGGGCTCCGGGGGTAGCAGGGGACACACATCCACCCCCAACGCGACGCTGTGTACAGAGGCGAGGCAGCTGAGAGCTCTGTGTTTCTTTAGATTGCCCTGGAACTGCCTCGATAGAGGCAGGGGACACTCACAGGCTGGAGCAGAGACTCCTCTTACAGTAACCTGGTAGTGTCAAGACCCTCCAAAACCCAGTACTCCCAGAAAGTTTTCAGTTTTGGTTTTCTTACCTTAAAAATGTAATCTAAAGCTGCCGAAAGGAACAACATCAAAATCATATTGCTAGATTGTGACAAGTGAAATTCAGATGAGGTTGAATTTATGGTTAAAATCTTAAATTTATCAATTTTTTAGTTCTACTAAGAAAAATCACAATTCCTTTTTTTTTTGGCCTCCAAAGAAAAATGCTTAAGTATGAAATAAGAGTACCCTAAAGGCATAAAAAAAGAATAAAAGAAATGACAACAGCACAGGCTCAGTATCTTAAAAGTCTTCAGGCTCTCCAAGTCTAAACCTGTGGCACTAGGAGCTGGTAAGACTAAGACCAGTCAGAAGCTGAAAACACCTCAGTAACATTTTGATGTTTATATTGTGTTATTCCAAGGGAATCCAAGAGGTTTTCCCATCTAAATCAACAGAAATCATTAGAGCAGGTTCTATATTATCAGGGAATGTATAAGCTCCAACAGCAAATGTCTATAAAAACAAATTCTATATTAAAACTAATTCTACACTGTAACTTTTTACTAGCTAAATACTATGATATAAGTTAAATTTTTCTGTGAGATCTTCTACTGAATGAACTATATTGAGTTATAGACAGCTTTCCATGTCACGTTTATGTGAGAAACCACCCCTCTGGATCTACTGCAGAATCCCAACTTTTGGCATGTGTACAGGAGCAAATCTTTCCTGGGCAGCCTCTATTACACGGGAATTAGCAACCTATAATCGTATTGCCAGACACTGTTCAAAGCTGTGAATATGACTAATCCTTTTAGAATACCTGCTCGTGTGATTTTTACCAATTACATTAATTCTGCATGTTACGTCAGGATAACTCTGTACGTGCCTGCACACAACCCACTGAAAACACGAAAAGTACAGGCTGTGTAAGCCAAAGTGACTTTAAAACAAAGACTGACAAGAACACCTTGCCTACAAAACAATTTCTTGAGAACTTAAGTAACTAAGGGTGACCCCAAGGGAGCTAGATGTACCTTCCCTGGAGTTTTCAGGATACATTTAACTTTCTCAAGCACATGGTCTGTTTTTTCTGGATCCTTCAACTTCTTCTTTATATCTTCTTCTAATCGTTCCCACTGGAAAGCACCTGTCATGAGAGCAGGGAGAAATGGATTATACATCGGTAAAGCGTGGGCCTCAGCAGGCAGAGAAAAGGTGGTATCAATGCCAAAGAGATCCTGCAGAAACGTTAGGGGTTTTGTGCATAAATCAGTCAGATCTTTGCTTTTAGGAAGGGCAAGATGCAATTTTTGCACATTAAAACTTCCATGGTACTTTCTGTGGTGCAACCAAGTACCAACAGACTAGAGCATCTCCCTTGCTTTCAAAGCGTTTCTGAATTCCTCCCAGTTCAGTCACTACATATTGCAGGTAGAGTCAAAAAAAAAAATTCTCCGTGTTTCAATATTTGCGCTTCTGCCCATGCTGCTGGCTGCATTGTTCTGTAGGTGACTGAACTAGAAAAACTTCATGCACACTTGCATTCTGAGTCCTCATAGTTAAAACCAGCACAAAATTCACAGTAGAATTTCTGTTATTCTTGGTTTCACAGTCAAAGGCATGGTATTCACTGAGGTGTCTCAACGACTTTCTTGGAGAAATGAAGAGAGTTAAAACAAAGATAATTTGTCTCATGCATTTTGCTGGAGTAAGTCTCAAAAGCACCATGGGGCTTTGTGGTAACTTTCAGTTCTAACCCAGGACAAGAAGGAGACGGAAATAGATCAAGCTCAGTGACAAGACCAACTCAGCACAGCCCTGAAGATGCTCTGCTGTCGAGAGGCTGAATCAACACCTACAGCACACAGCATCCTCAGCTCAATCAGTTCCCATCTATACCACACTGGTGAGTGTTTATAACCTCATGGGCATCGTGTCACAGTCCTGAAAAGCTGAAAACTCATGATTTGTTCTCTTCTCAGCCTGTGCCTCAAGTGCCTTCAAAAGACATGGTCAGCTCTCAGAGGCATCAAAAGGCGCAATGACTTTTGGCACTGCCCCTCAAGCTGGGAGCTATTACCTAAAGCAGAGCTCTGCCTGCGACTGCACAGTTTCACAGCTCCTTGGTTGATGTAAACAAAAGTGAAAAACTGAAATTAGTGCTTACAAGGCAGCAGACACAAGCTGTAGATGGTAACAGATGAAGATGTTTACAAAGATGTTTAGCCTGGAGGAAAGGAGGCTCAGGGGTGGCCTTGTTGCTATCTTCAACTGCCTGGAAGGAGGTTGTAGCTGGATTGTGGTCAGTCTCTTCTACCAGGTAATAAGTGACAGAACAAGAGAAAACAGCCTCAAGTTGCACCAGGGGAGGTTTAGATTCAATGTCAGGAAAATGTCTTCACCTAAAGGGTTGTCAAGTACTGGAACAAGGTGCCAAAGGCAGTGGTAGGGTCACCATCCCTGGAGGCACTTCAAAGATGGGGACATGGTTTAAGTGATGGGCTTGGCAGTGACGGGTTAGTGGTTGGACTTGATAATCTTAGAGGTCTTTTCCAACCCAAATTATTCTACGAATTAAAAATACTGTATTTATCCATCACCTGCTGAAATTCCAGTTTTAATCCCTCATCCTTGTCTCCAATAAATGAGAACAAAAATAAATCCATTCACTGTGAAAAACTTCTTCATCTGTTCTTTCTGATTGTCACTGTTTTGGAAAGAACTGAAAGGGATGCCTTTGATGTACAAACTCCAACTGAAAGCTGAAAGATTCTCTGACAGGTTGAAAAATATTTTATAGAAAACAAACAGGTATTTCTACTTCCAGAAAAAAAAAATCTCTTTCAGCTGAGGATTTCTAAGCAAAAAATTTTAAAAAGTTAAAAAAGTTAAAAAAATACCAGTGCCATTTGAATACCTGGCATTAGATAGGTGAGGTCACAGTCCGTACAAACTGGTAACAAAACTCATGCAACACATCAGAGGTCCCCACTCTGCAACCATTTATCACTGTTTTCTCTTCAGCAGCAGAAAAGAAAATGACTTGAGTTTTCTTGAGTAACTCTGCACTCTTGCCCTTGTGTTTAGAACCTGCAACTGTTTACAACATTTTAAAAGCCTAGGATCTGAAACTGACTCAAACTCCAAATTTTTTTTGGCAAAATTTTGAATGTTATTGATGTTATCTTACAGACTCATTTAATTCAGGATCATTAGATCTAGAATGATAACTAATTTAATCTTTGTTAAGTCTAGGTGATGGTCTTTTTTCATTGTCCATAATAACCACAAGAGATAAAATAGGTGTGGAAACACGGTGAAACATCATCTTGCAACAGCAAAACCGTGTTCCTCAGGGTAACACTCCTTCATGAAAGGATAGGAAATGAGTAGCCAGACCTGTTCCCAGCAGGTACCTGAATAAATGAAGTGGAGGATGTCTGGGAGGCAAGAGCAGAAGACAGAATCCTTCACCACCACCCTGACCGGTGGGACACAGGGTGGGACACCACGAGAGGACGAGGGGAAGAGATCCCCCGCCTCCACCACGAAGAGACTCTGTGCCAGCTGCATGACGGAGGCGTCCTGGGTGTCGGATGGGCTCTTCACCCCGAACAGCAGCATGAAGAGGTGGCTGACAGAGCAGAGGATGATCTTGTGAGCCTCCACTGCTGTGCTGAGGTCCTCAGGGCAGAAGGCCACATCTGCACACTGGCAGCAGCAGAGCAGGCTGTGCAGGTCAGCGTTGTAGTGCGAGGCTTCACCCTTCAGGATAGGCATTTTTTCTGTGAAAGAAGTCAGGCTGTGAAACGTAGGCAAGTGCTAACCACAGGACAACTGACCTTATCAAACAAAGGGCAATTTTTAAAAGAGGTATTCAGTGAGAAAATTTCTTATATGCCGTTTGAATATCTTCAGTAAAATACTCTAAAAATGGAAATACTTAGTACAGTAAATAAGTTAAGAAATACTTAGTTTAATAGTGTCTGTCCTTCCATGAAGCCTCTATAGACAGCTACACTATAAAGAAAGCTTGACTGTGTATCCCAAATCTAAGAGGTCTGAGCAAATTTCTAGAACACAAAAGAGGAGACAACTACAAATTTAGAGGTAACTGCTTGTCAGTAACTATTTCACTGAATAAACGCATCATGCTCAGAAATCACGTAAAGGGGCATATTTCTCTCCCTTGCTGATCCTGTAGAATAGTCATTCATGCTCTAACAAGTCTCTTTTGTAATCTGCTTATAAGGGTTTTATGTAAAGCTTTTATTAACTAATGTTTTCATTGTTTCATTAAGTCTGCCAGAAAACCACTCCTATTAGTTATATCTGAAATAAACTAGAAATCCGTTGCAATGTTACATATAGCCATACAATTCTCCCCAGGTTAATTAAACCATCACTAAAAGATGATGCAACATAATCAGAAAAGCTGACAGTAGATAGCACAGCTCACAGGAACAACTGTTAGTAAAAAATGCAATAAAAAATATTAATTGTGCATAGAAAGTGACACACATAAGGAATGATACTAGAGACCAGACATGAGTGAGCACCTGGTTGTTCAAGCTGAGGTGGTTGGACTCGATGGCACTTCTGTGTCTTTTTCCTTTTCTTCATTTTTTCAGATGACTTCTGATTCAAACTTTGGATCATAAAATATTCCAGCTAAGACAAGAGCAATATTTTTAAAAAACCCATTGTTATTTAATAACAACCTAGACATCAAATAAAGGAGTATAACAGGTTCTCTATGCACGGTTAAAGCTACTGACACTATCACCAATCACCCAGGAGAGTCGCAACACTCCTTAGCAGAACCTACGATATTTAGATGGATTTAACACCATTTAAAAGACTATTTATTCAAGTGATTGTGGTTAATTTTCAGATATTTAATCTTCCTAGAAATGACAGACACAAAGATATTCAATTAACAACCTCTTTAGATGCTAATAGTATCTTGTGGAGTGGCCTTGTTCAGCTGGGTGTTATCCAGCAAGGTAAAAAGACAGGAATACGAGTGGAAAACTTACTGCAGTGTGTCACATGGCTTTCCTAAACCTCCCTAGTTAAAACCAGAGCAACCTTGGTGCTGCTAATTCAGATAGCATCATAGAATCATAGAATGGTGTGGCTTGGAAAGTACCTTGAAGACCATCGAGTTCCAATCCCCCTGCCCTGGGCAGGGACACCTTCCACTAGACCGGATTACTCCAAGCCCTGTCTGACTCAGCCAAGAACACTTCCAAGGATGGGGCACGCACAGCTTCCCTGACCATTCTGTTCCAGTGTGTGACCAGCCTCACAGTGAGGAATTTCTTTCTAACTCGAATCTTGCATTAGTGGGAACTTGCACTTGGTGGAAGAGCCCACCGTGTGCCTCTCCTGGCTCTCTGAAGCCCTCACATCAATCGTGCACCCTCTGCGCGTTCTACCCTGCTTCCAAACCAGCAGATTCTCACTCACCACTCCTCCAAAGTATTTCTGTATGTAGAAGTCATTAAGAGTGTGCAGTTCAAGGTAAGTGGCTCCGAGTTCCTTTGCAAGCTGAACACCCTCAGGGGTTGTGACACAGCTCCTCCTGTCTGAAGTGCACAGGGGACAGGTGCAAGGCACTCCTGGGGTAAAAAGTGATAAAAACCCCCTCATTTTGGCCAAATAATGCAGAATTTTTAGTTTCCTAAATCACTGTAAAGATGTCTTAGTTAGAAGAGAACAAAGGCGGAAATGAAAATATAGTAATCATATAGTAGGAAATCTGTAATTACAGAAAAAACTCCAACTTCTTGTTAATCAGTTCAAAGTACTAGTCACTCTGCAAACCTCGGTATACATTACATTAGTATTGCTTTATTGGTTTTGTTAGGGTGGAAAAGAAGCCGAGTTCGGCTTTGGCTCAGTACCTTTGCATGCCCAGGTCTTGTACTAGCCTGCAGGTGTTACCATTCATGAATGCCACCCTTAAACCTCTTGAGTTATTGTGGCCTGTCCATGCAGGAAGCACACACAGAATTGGAAGAGGAAAATTTCCACCCCAGACCAGCCTTTGATGGGTATGTACATACTTCAGGATCTGATTTGATTACACATATTTTGCACACATTTTTTAAAAAACAAATTAAGTACTTTTAAGATTATGCCAGTTAAATGTTAAAAATCTTTCAGTCACACTGGGTCAGCTTTGCTTAATGACAGTAAGGACCTGCCAGCCGTGGATGTGCTTTCAAATGTGCTGTGTATGCTCCACATTAATGTCCTCTGCCTAGACCTGTGGATAACATGTAATAAAACAGCTTTTTCTTTTTTTCTTTATCATTTGTTTTGGCAGCACGATTTACCACTACAGAGGATTAAGATCTTAGTAATCTGTATGAGCAAACTGCCGTGTTCACAAATACCTTCTAGAAACAAAAGGGTTTTGTGTGTGCACAGCAGTTTGCTCTGACAGGTCCCAGGGCAAACCCAGAGGTCCAGCCTGATGTCTCCCATGGCCACATTATTTAGGAAGGAAGACAGAAAAAAACTAAGTGGAAAAAAACCCCACAAAACAAACCAAAAATAAAACCAAACAAACCACCAGAGGAGTCACTCAGTTTGGTGATATCCTGTGCTTAAATACAAAGTGTAAGAAAAGGGTTGGGGAAGAATTTACCCAGACCTTACCTTTAGAATGAGAGATTTATTACTCCTGTATGAATCAGAGCATTAAAGCTTTTGGTCATGATCAGTAAATGACTAAATGGAAGAAAAAAATATTTAACTATTATGGAGCTCTTTAACTGTCCTTTATCAGTCACTGAGCTAAAAGGTTTATAAGTAGACCCTGGCAAAACTGAGCGTTCCATCCACAGAAGATATATCCGTATGGATAAATATTTCTATGTACATTATAAAATAAATGTTTACATCTGCAACCATCATGTCTCTTACTCATTAAAAGGAGGGATGCTTAGAAACACTGTGCCAGTTTGGCCAAATTTTTGAAGAAAATATCTCCTGAGGGAAAAAAAAAACAGGTTGCCACCTCCCCCTATCAGGTTCGGGAAAAAATTATTTTTCCTCGGAGGAAAGTGAAAGAGATAAAAACTATTTACTTAACAGAACACGCAGAAAAGGATAATAATGCTAAATAATAAAATCCCTCGCTGTGGAGAGAAACCTGGAAAGATTTCAGAGGCTGGTGGAGGTGTTAGTGTCTATATCCTCCTCCTCAGGGCTGTCGGGGGGGAAGGCCCCTACTGGGGCCTGGGAAGAAAAGTCTCCCGGTGTGCTCTGATGTTGTGCAACCGTCCCGAAGAGAAGAAGAAAAGAGGAAAAAATTCCAAAAGAAATCCCAGGAAAACTCTCTCCGGAGAAAAGAGTCGAAAGCAGTCTGCAAAGTGAGCGTACTCCACTCCCCACTGCCGCCGAGTATATCCCCAGTAGCCTGTCTGTCCTTGAACACAAACTTTGTTCTTTTCAACCAGAAGTATCTCCATTTTTTTCTTCCCTCTCGCAGGCTCAGTTTAAAGGCACCAGAGCCAGCCTCCAGAGCAGACGAAATGGGATACAGATTTCATATCATAATGTCGCCCCAGGACACACTTGTTTTAGTCAAGTGTCATAAAGTAAAATACAAGCCAGGCTTGTGTTTTTCATTCATTGCTTTAGGAAAAATCCCATAGAATTTTAGGGCTTTTCCCACCCACTCTCCAGTGTTTGTAGACTGCTGGATATAATTTTAATCTCATACACTAGAGATACTTTATACCCAAATGTATGTTGTTTCATGCAAATTACTGGATTTAATCCCCATGTGTGATGGCTCCACAAGAAGAGTCATTGCAGACGTCAAAGAAGGATAGATTGCCTTTCATCACTGGGGTTAATTAAGCACAATGTTCTTGCCAATACATGAGTCTACAGAGCCAAAATACATGTGCATGTTACTGTCATCCTGACAGATTAATTGTTTCTGTTAGCAAGTTGGAAAAACAACCAGCTTCTACTGAAATTACACTATACCCAACTTCTAAATGAGATTTTATCGGTTGTTATGGTAGGCTGGATACATACCGTTTTTTCTTGCACCAATAGCAGAAATTATTACTGGAACTGAGCAGTGGTTTAATGCTTTTTTTACCATTGGCACATAGCTCTCCTTTAGTTCTTGAAAGGAAGTCTTGTCATTGACAGAGTATTTAATCACGATAATATCAGCTCCTCCAATGAGCCTACAGGAGGTGTACCAGTCACTGTCAAATATATCCTAAAAAGAAAAAAGCACTGATCAAGAATTTACTTTCTATAAAGAAAAAGATGAAATATTTGATATACTTAATGCAAAATTTTACATAAGTGTTTTTGTCTGATTAGATCTTATTTGGAGACATGCAACAATGAGCAGAATTCATGCTTAGTAATTTCCTTGTGTGGTGAGCAAGTTATTTGTTATAATAAATCATAAATATTTTCCATGAATTCAAGAATCCTGCAAGAAGAACTAAAAATAGGGTTTATCTGAGAATATTCTTTTCAGGAAGTCACTTTGCTGGTTTAATTACTTAACTTTAAAATTGTTTCATTTAGGAAATAAAAGCACCTTCAGTGGCAGAGATTTTCAGCAATTCATACAAAAACATTATTAACCACACCTTTTTAGGGAAAAGGTTACACAGAACTAGCCTATGTACCTATGAACTGTTAAATACAAACTTAATAATTCAGTGTGATTTTTATCTGCTTCACAAGAACTTCCACATAGCTTTACCAGGTGTTAATGTCTTCAGGATAAGGACTTCAATCACATACCTAAACTTCCTTTTTCAATTTCACATTCAAATTTTAACTGCACGTGCTGAGGACTTAACCTCTGAAATTGTTTGATGCTCTCTCAGTTTCCAGCTGTGCTGTATCCACATGCAATATACAGTTATTACTTGTGCATTTGTCATGGAACTGTGATTCCACAATTTCTGCTTCACCTGAAGGTAGCTCGTAAATACCTGGGAAAGCCTTGGCTTTGAATGTATGCTGAATTGAAAACTCTTGAGAGAAATCCAGAACTGGTCCAGAGAACTGAAAACCAACTCCAATAACCCAAAATACTATCGCCTCTTAGAGCAGAGAGAGGTTTTTTGCCCTTTTTACACTTGAAGGGGGTTTATGAGAAAGATGGGGACAAACTATTTGGCAGGCCCTGTTGTGATAGGGCAAGGGGCAATGGTTTTAGACTAAAAGAGGGTAGATTTAGGTTGGACATACGAAGACATTTTTTACTTACAGGATGGTGAGACCCTGGCACAGTTTGCCCCAGGAGGCTGTGGGTGCCCCATCCCTGGCAGTGTTCAAAGCCAGATTGGATGAGGCTCTGAGCAATCTGGTCTACTGGAAGGTGTTCCTGCCCATGGGAGGGGGGTTGGAATGAGATGATCTGTAGGGTTCCTTCCAACCCAAACCATTCTGTGATTCTGGGATTCTATAGCAGCCCTGCATATCGTGAGGCAAAACTAAAAGAACTTGGGATCTTGAAAGTGGAAATTAGCGGTGATTAAATAAAGGCAATGTGAAAAATAGGAGTAAATGAGCACAGAAGAAGTGACAAAAGAGCAGGACTCAGAGTTTGGGATAGGGGGCATCAATGAGAATTTTGAAAAGCAAGTCACAGAAATAAAAGCATTACAGACAGGATAAGATGTACAAATACGTAAGAGATTAGTAATATCAACAGATGATGTGGCTTGAATTATCAACATAACTATTTTTGATCGTTTCAAAAGGGTCATTGTTTGAAATATGGTGAGGTAGCTGCAATGCTCTTAACTACAAGAAGTAGCATGACCTTGATGGAAGTCAAAGCCAGCAAATGTTTGCCTAAACCGTGAGTGCACATCATTCCCAATTCAGGTCTTGACCTCACAAAGAAATAAGCCAGGAAATAAATTATAGTAGGCATTGCCATTGATCTCTGTAATAGAAGCTTTTGTTCTGCAATAAGTAAACCACAACTAACAATTTATCAGGAATAGCTCTTAGATTATTAACCATGTTGACAAGAGAGGAGGTCAAGTGCGCTGCTCTTGATATTTGTTTTTTTGAGACAACTCAGTTAGAGACTATTATAATCCCAGGCTAAGGAGAGTCTCAACTAGCACTTAATACAATCATTTAGGTGCAGTTAATAACATAACATTTACACATAAATGCACCTTTAGCATCTCTAGCAGTAAGACCACCAGTTACAGTGCTTCAAGACAGCCATCTAGATGGACATTTGGAGAACTTGATCATACAAGCAGGCAAAAATTGAGAGTTTTGAAGGGACAGCTTTAGCACATTTTAGCTGGTGAAGATCTCAATGGAGAATTTTTAATAGAGTTGTGTACATTTAACACAACAGAGGTTTAATGGAAAAATACAGTACAACCTAAAAAATAATGTAGAATATTTATCTGTTCTGTTCTGTTGGCAGACAGAAAGCACATCTGTTTTTTCCTTCCAGCTGACTCTCTTCAAGGTCAGCCCAGGTTTGCACCTGCCCATCTCTACAAGATTGGAGACAACTGGTGGTATTGTAAGCAAAGTGTAAAGCACAGGTGCACAAATACTTGGTAACTGCACAGCTTTAAGCATGAGTGATAAAAAATGCTTATGTAAACTTCTTATGGAATTTAATGTGTGTAGTTTTTTACACGTGTGATACATGATATTATACACATAAAAAAATGTATTATATTCATATATTGTTTGTATGTTGTTTTTGTGGTATGTTTGTATGTTGGTTTTCACTCACTCCAGTGTACAACAGAGCTAAATCTCATGTGCTGGGAAAATCCTCCAAAAATATCTCTGTCGATGGGTTATTTGCATCCCTAAGACAGAGCATCTGGACCCTCCTTCATTATCACTTTTAGGGAACATTTCATGCAAAAATGGCAGAGGGAATTTCTTCAGATGACAAATAGCAGTTCAGATTCAGGAATAACCTTAATTTCAGGTTCCACCTATGAAATTTGTGTAACAGCTACTCCTCATCATGCTTCCTGCTCCGTTTCCCAAGTCAGCCATTGACAAAAGAAAGAAGTAACTGCACAGCTAAGTTTATTTTAATATGACCTCATTAATTATGTTTATAATTGTACTTCAGACTTTGTTCCACTCAGAACATATTAATAAAAAGCTTCATTGTTTCCTTGCATGCCTCCATTCTAAGTGTCTCATAACACAGTCTTGCCATTAGTAAAATATACTGCTCGAGATTCAGTGCTGAAAGTAAAGCTTTCGGAGGCACTGAAGATACGATTTTCCTACAAAATCACATGATCCCTCAAGACAACAATACCTGCTTTGTTAAAAATGATTTATGAATACCTTTTCGGAATGGCAGTGAAATTCCTCACACAAGTGCCCTTGCAATGCCCACGCTCTTTGTGAAAGCTGCTCAGCATCGTAAGTGTCCCCAAGTCCACCCAGACCAGCCCTTGATCTGAGGCAGCAGCAATGCCAACCACTCTTTGTGGGGACAAGGGTGCCTGGCCACCCCATAGGAATGTTCCCTTGGGATTTCCCCAGGATCCAAGAGAGCTGCATTGGGAATACTGGAGAGTTATCACTATCTATGATCCATTTACAGACCCAGTCTCCGCTACCGAAACCTTCTTCACACTGATGCTCTCTGCACCACATATCTGGGGCCTTCCCCATTTTTTTTCAAGATTCCTCTGCAGTTTCTTATCAGGTCTGCAGCAGGGTGAATTTTATGGGCGTACTCTCCATAATTTACTAGTCCCCTGAACTTACTCAGATAAGTAATCTGCAGCACAGATGGAAGTATCTCCTTCAGAAATCCTCCAAACATCCCCCCCACAAAACAGAGGAAGCTCGTATTGGCCTGTGTCATCTTCTCATAAATTAATTTAATAGTATTTTTTACCAGGATGTGATCATTTGTTGTAAATTGCAACTTCAGGCACTCAAGTTTAAAAATGAGAAGGGATGACATTTTGAAAAATTAAAAGTTACAAGCTGTCGTTTTTTACTGAAGCAGTAATTTGTCCAGATTTCTAAAAATAGTAAATGAAATCTAAAAGTGGATCAGATTCCTTTACCTTTAGACGTGATAAGGGCTGGCTAGCCTTGGCAGCAAAAGGAGAACAAGAATTCTGATAAAGAGGAAAAAGCCAGACAACTGCACTGTGGATGATACTGTTGACATAAGAAAGTTCACAGTGTTTGAGGGACTACTCCTGTTGGTGGAGTAAATAAAAAAGCAGACAAGAAAAAATACAAAAAGACTCAGGATGAGATTGTTGTAAGGGACAATTAGGGAAAAAAAATCACAGAACAGCTTTTCAAAATTTTAGTTAATGTATTTAAGTTGCAGTTAAAATATTTGTGTGCTGGTGAGCCCCATGGAGGTCTGCAGTTCTGGGCAAGGCTCTGAGAAGGCGCAGCAGAGCACCCATACCTCTGCAAGTATCTAATCCAGCACAAGGCAATCTCCAAAACCCAGCTGCTCTATTTCCCCCTTTTGTAACATTTCTGTACTTGATGATGTCAGATATTCTCTAGAACCTGAGCAGTTTTTATAAATATGGGAAAGCAAAAAAAAAAAAAAAAAAAAAAATTCTGGGGATATTTTTTCCCCCTGGGGAAAAATAAACCCAAACAAACCAAACAAAAGCCACAAAACCAAACCAAACAACATAAACCAGGTTTATGGTTTTTGGCTCTTTGTAGAAAAAGTCAAAAAGGGCAGCAAGACCCCCAGGTCAGGACAGAAACACTCTCATATCCTTAGGATATTGCTCTGAGTAAGAGAGGGGAGAACAAGAGTTACTGTAAGTAGGGAACACTTAGAAAGAAGTTTTTATTTTTATTAAGACATTTATTTTCCAGAACTGTAATTAAATGAATCAAAACATGAATTACAGCTTCTATTCTGTGCTTAATTCTGGACTTCAGGAAGGTTCATTTGCCATCAGATATTAAAAATTGTGCCTGCATTTTTTATGCAGAAGCATGAAAAAATTCAGTGTTAAGTGGAATTGCAAAATACATGCAACTCAATAATACGGCATCTCAGTCCTGAAGACTGTCAAATCTAATAGAGAGTGTTAATTAAAGCAGCCTTTTCATAAGGACATCTTAAAACTCATCTCGGAAGTTACTCTTTGTGAGTTACTAGCTCCATACAGCGGTTTACCCCTCCAAAATTAGAAAAACTGGGACATTCTGTTCAACATGCCTAATTGTAGAGCAGCTTGAGCATGCATTAGGAGCTGATCAGCTATTAAAATCACAATATTCAGCAGAGATGTTAGCACACCTCTTTTCTCTAGTTCTTTATGTCTCCTCTCATCCTAGGTCTGCGTTTTTTGAGTAAATGTTTCGAAGCCACATGATTTACAAGGATGTTGGTGCCCTGTGCATCTATCCCCTGCATACAGCACACAGCTCTGCCAGAGCAGTGCTGGACACAGCAAGTCATAAAGGTACACCCGGAGAGTGGCACACAAAGAGCAACCTGTCCTTGGAAACTCTGACATTTTGCTCCCAGATTTTGAAAAGCATGGTGTTCCATTGCTGTCTCTACAGCCCCATTATATCTGCGTGGATTATAAGGTTCCTAAAGTCAGCATTTCCATCCTGCAGCCTGCAACCGCCTCGGGAAGGAGAGCTGCTCACAACGTGCTGCTTTGCGTGTTGGCAAACATGAATCTATCTTTGTAATTTCCCAAGGATGCCTGAACTGCTGACCCTCCTGCGGGCTCAAAAGGCTGAGCAGTGTCCTGGGCTGACAGACAGGTGCAGCAGCAGACTGGGACTGAAGAAAACTAAACTGCACCACAGTCTGCCATACAAAAGGATCCCCCCACTCACCGTGGAGCTCCATTCAGTAAGCTCACATCAACACTGCTTTTCCAGACTGATGGCTGTGGAGAGCAAAGAGCAGCTGGGCACCCTTGAGTTTTGAGATTCGCAACTATCAGTGTACTCAGTTGCCAAGTTCTTGTCTGGGACTGACTTGCCTTTGTCCTCAGATGGTAGAGGTTGAAATACTGCAAGGCCCACCATACCATCACCTCTGTGTTTTGGTAACATGCAACAGGGATCCTTTTCCGTGGAAAATATGACTTGAGGCGACATCAGTCAACATTTTGAATTACTTTGTGGTGTTTCCCCAGGTTAGCATGGGAGCAGCCCTGGATGAACCACTGTGACATGGTAAGCCTCAAGCTCCCAGCCTATGGGAAATAGTCCTGTTCTGCCTCACCCTAGCAAGGACACTGCTTCGTGCATGCCGAATAATCTCCTGCAGAGTCCTGCCCTGCCGTCTGAGATGTCTTCTACGAAGAGAAAAATGCTAATTTGTCCTCAACATTCTTAGTAGTATATCTCTTGCCTCCTTTAGCTGACAGAGGAAAAAACACCTGAGGCCTCAGAAATGCAATGACTCAGACAATAACAAGCTAGTTTTTGAAGAGCAGAAATTGTAAGATCTCCAGAACTGAACAACCTTATTTTGCAGAAGGGCAAATGCAATTAAAGCAACGTAAAAACACGTCAGCTGTGTCTCCAGTCTACGTCCTTCCTTGCCCTTCTCCAGCTACCCCTGCTTGCCTTCCCACCTCCTTTACCATCCTCCATTCCTCTGAAACAGCCTTTTGAAGTCCTACAGACTTCATTTGTATTCAGGAGATTTTACTCTTTGCTGCGCTCTGGTGGCTCCAGCAAACTGCACGTGCAGGTCACATGCAGCTTCACAGATTAGAAACAGGATCCCCCAGTCCGTCTGAACTGGTGTCTGTAAGCACAGCTGGAAAAAAGGAATAAAGAACAGAAGGACAGCTAAACTGGATTGTTCAGTTTCAAGACTGCCAGCTTCTGATCGTGTATTTCATGGAGCTGTTATGGTTCCTCCAGATTGTCCAAAAGGTTTCCCTTACAGGAGTACAAAAATCACCCAAAGGGATAGAATTATGGAGCTGAAACTGATTATTGTTTTAATTTCTAAAAGCTGGTAAGCTGATGGGTTTTTTTTAAGGCTACTAAGTAGTCATTAAATATGTTTTAATTTAGATTATCAGTATCATTTCTTACATAATCATTGATCTGCTCATACTCATAACTAAGTTTTCTCACTTAGTAATCAAAGTGCTGACAACTTGCAACAGTGCAAAAATCTTTTTTATTTACCATCAGATAAAGGAAATAATGTTAAGATGTGATTATTCTTTGTAAGGGAAGTAAAATTACTCCTTGCATTGTATTTTGCAAGCTATCAAATCTTTTAATCCGTCATTTTTCAGGGCTGGAGAACTTGCTGCCTGTTTTTTTTTTACAGAGAAATAAAGTTTCATTTTATTATTGACAAATATTTGGAGAGAGAGTTTATGATGCAGTGTCACAAAGAAGGCATTTTTGTTTACATCTGGATTATCTTTCACAAAATTTCCACTAAGCAACACAGTTGAAAAAACCGCCTTCCTTCAGGGGAGGCTGGCAGGGGCTTGTTTATGGGAAATTTTTGTAGCACCTTTGAGATTTCTCAGCATTTGCCTGGTTGCATTTTATAAGTTTTTACTATTTGCAATAATAAAACTATTAACAAAATCCCACAACAATGAAAACCATTGAAAATTAGGATATGTTTTCATTTTACTAGAACAGCTCACATTTTTAAGTGCAGTTAAAAAGACTGAGTTGGAGCTCTTACCCAGACAGGACAGTCGTGTACCACCAGTCTGACATTTCCAAATACGCAGGCTTGATACTCAGTAAAAACTGGGTTTCCAACGTGACTGGCAGACAAGCTGCTGTCTATCTGGGAAATGAGAGCACTTCTCCCGAGATAGCTCCAGATCAGGCTGGGCTGCTGATTGTCCTCAGAAAAACCATCTCTTTCATTCCCAAAAGCTACAATATTAACCGACCTAAAATAAAAATAGTAAAGACAAAGTTGTGTTAACAAAGATGAAGAGCGGGGATAAGGGGAAAGAAAATAAAATCCCCTTAAATCAAAACTAACATATTAATCCTTCCGAATCCTTTTCCCTCCCTAGATTTTAACACCCTCCTGTAATCAACAGCAAAACACATACATGATCTCAAATCCAACAGCAGGGTGGGAGCAAAGCGGAAAAGAAACCTGGAAAGGCTGCTTGCATCGCAAATCCCCAGCGGGCTTGGCTTGTTATTCCTTGGTGTCCACGCTCAGCCTCGCTGCCGTGACCTCTGGAGCTCTTGCCGCATTCCCTCGGCTGTGGCCGGGCTGGATAACTCGGTGCTGGCTGTTCCGGGGGATGGACTGCAGCCGCACGCCGGAGCTGCAACAGCAGCAGGATCAGGAGCAGTCGCAATAACAGCAGTGGCGGCAGCAGCAGCGGCAGCAGCAGCAGGATCAGGGTCTGCAGCAGCGGCGGGATCAGGGTCTGCAGCAGCGGCGGGATCAGGGTCTGCAGCAGCAGCAGGATCAGGGTCTGCAGCAGCGGCGGGATGAGCAGCAGCAGCAGGATCAGGGTCTGCAGCAGCGGCGGGATGAGCAGCAGCGGCAGCAGCCTCGGCTGTGGCGGCCGCGTTGCTCCGCGGGTGTCGGTGGAGGCGCGGTGGCGTCCGTCCGGGCGGTCACGGCCATCGCATCCTGACGTCAGCCAGCACCGCAGAGGCGGTGGGCAGAGCGAGGTGACGTCCCGAGAGCAGGTGCAGCCAGGTGAGCAGGGCCAGGGAAAGGCTCTGGAGCAGGCTCAGTCCCACCACGCTTTTGTTCCTGCTTCTGCTGCCGCCCCGCAGGAACAGGACCAACATCGCCACACCAGGGGACGGTGCCACCTCTGGTCTGCACCGGGGGAGAGACCTGGGACTGTCGCAGGCAAAGGAAAGAGCAGTGTGAAGATCGTCTCTTAAAATATTTAAACCTTTTTTTTTTTTTTAATTTTCAACAAATTTAAATAGTATATATATTTTCAATGTTAGACTGATAATTTCTTAAACGCCGTGTAGATTTTGTAGTGTTCATGTGACATTTAAAGCACTATTTTCCAAAAGGATGATCTCAAATTGCATTAAAACAAACACAAATCACAGAATCACAGAATGGTTTGGGTTGCAAGGGACCTCTGAAGATCATCTAGCCCAACCCCCAACGCAAGGTCACCTACAGAGGTTGCACAGGAAATATAAGAAATCCATTCCAAAAAACTATGTTTGCTGCCAGATACCACTGCAAACACTAAAATAATAATAATAAAAAAGTTAAAATATTTTAGTTCCACTAGATGACAAACAATACTCTGTTATGTGAACACATGCTGCTGTTAATCCCACAGCCAAGAGCTCATTCAAAACAGGACTTGATACGATTATCGACAGAATAATGAATAGAGCTTTGCTTGCAACAATCCATACTTTGAGAAAAGTACTATTCCACTATTTGCAGATGTAGGAGATGCCATTTGATGTCACTGCCAAAGTTTTGTATCAATATAATACTGAATGGCAAGACCATTTTAGTAAAATGTAAGTATTTATATCTGCTAATGAATGCTAATGAATTATTTTTATTTTTATTATAAATTCTACAGGCACTACTTAAATTAAAAAAAAAAATAAATAAAAAACCAAAGAACAAAACAACAGATAATTTGCCAACCTGTTTGTTTTCCACACATTTTATCCCATTCTGGCTTCTGCTTTTCAGTCTATCTTTGCTCTAGAAAACTAAAAGATAAATGACAAGTGGAGGTTGTGGTTTTGTTTCCTCCTGCAAAAAAAAGATTAGAACACATGTTCCTTAGGTAAGTTTTAAAAAGTATCACAGGAAACCACAGTTGTTTTCCCCAGGTGACTCTCCAACAGTGATGTATCACCCTACACCTCCAAAGCCTCAGTGATGTCCAAACACTGGGTGTATGATGTTGAGAGTCAGCAGAGCACTCAAAATTTTGCAACCATGACCATTTGTGTACTTTTTAAAGGTCACTGAAGCTCCCTTGGAATTCTTAAATTTGCACTTGCAGCAATCTACCCACTGAAAATGAGGAAACCTTTGGGAGAAAAGTTCTTCACATTGCTAATGAGCCCGACCTGGTATAGCTAAATGCATAAATAGCTAAACACATAAAGAAATGTGCACATGCATATGCATACACAAATATGCATACACAGACTTATATAAGCATATGTTTAAAAAACATGTATGCATGCATATTATAAATAAAACACACATGCACATGCAGATGTGGACACACATATACACAGTTGTAACACCAAGAAAAAACGGACTGGTAAATAAGGCAATACTAATGAGGAGTGACCCAATTAACCCGAACTCCAATTAACATAGCTTTTTCATTGCTGCTGACGAAGTCCTACCCAGGGGTGCCAAGGGCAGGGGTACCAACCGAGATGGAGGGTCACAAAAACCACTTCTTTTCCTCTCATTCCTTCCTCCAACCACCTGGGAAACTACTTAGGACTGAAAAAAGTATAATCTCTGGCAAAGTATGCAGATGGTGGATGTGAGGTTCGTCTCAGCTGATGAACAGCACTTAAAGCTTGCAGACTAAAATACACCGAAGTGTTTTAGTAACTGTTTTCCAACAGTCAGAAGACAGAAAACGATATTTAAAAACAAGCATTAAAATTGGATGAGAATGCTGTCTGTACTCCTGTCAAAGTAGGTCCATAATCCCGTTTCTGCTTGCATTGCTCAGGGATTGTGCAATACGTTTCAGATAAACAAACAAACAAAACAGGAAAGGAAAGGAAATAAGTTCTCTTTGGCAGCATAATAAATACCACAAATAGGGAAGTTGCTTGGCACCCCTACCCCAGATGCGTTCTGCCGATTACATGGGCACTGCAAGGGAAAGCCGTAAAAGATTGTTTAACTGAGAGGATTACAGAGGATTGCTTGACTGTTCTCTGTTTGGCAATCGGGAAGTTGAATATCCTGTGATCAGCAAACCCTTCAGCCAGCAGGCATTTGCCATTGCTGCTGACAAACAAACGCTGAACTGCAGAAAAGGGAGTCTTTGACAGGGTCCGGGAAACAATCGCATATTCGGTCTTGTGTAGTTTGCGCTGGAACATTACTCTTTTGTTTCAAACCATTTCCGTTGTAGCTTTAGGTGAGTACCTCCGATAAAGCACTGAAAACAAATACACAGTCGTTAATGACAAAGCGGAATGATATTTGCCCGTGCAAGGAGGTAAGTGCAGGCACGTCAAGGAGGAGGATTTTTCCCTTGTGGAAGCTGTAGCCTTACTTGCACTGATCCAAGCAGGACTACCTAGCCCGTATTTTCAGGACAGTGAGGAGATTTAATGTACCTGAAGTCAAAGTCGTTGCCAAAGCTGCTCATCAGCTGAATCTGCACATTGCAGAAAGCTGCTGCTGCTGCTCGTGTGATCAGCTTCAGGTGCAAGAGAAAACGAGTTGTTCTAGGAGAGGTAAATTTACAGGTGGGTGGGTTTTTTTTCAAAGATAGAAGATAATTCCAAAAAAACAGTAATACACTTTGCTGTATAGAGCTGTTTCCTCCTAATACTGCAAAAAATAACCTGTGATAGGCTTGACTTTATTGGTGCTTGTCCAGAATAGACACGGCTGCTGCACGATCTGCCAGCCAGGACCCCCTGCTCGGACAAAGCACCAGCAAAAAAAAAGGAGGTTTTCTGTTGTTGTAGCCATCTGCCACATCCCCACCAACAAAGGCCATCTGTGTGTGGGAAATAAATGGAGGGATAGTGCTCAGGACCAGTAGTATTTTTCAGCATAACCATGCCAGAAAAATTATGTAGTGTTGCTCAGACTTGGAAGCAAATTTTTTTAATTTCCACACATAAATCACAGAATGGTTTGGGATAGAAAAGGACCTTGAGCATCACCAAGTTCAACCCCACCCTGCACATTCAAGTCTGTTTCAGGGATGGCACAGGCACTCACAGCCAGAGCCCAATGTCCTTCCTGCCCAACAGGTTTCACTGCCGAGTTCTTTCTGGAGGTCACAGGTGGAGGCAACAAGAAAAAACGGCTCAAATTGTAAGGCTTTTGTATCAAGTTGTGGAATGGCTATCCTTGGAGATATTCAAGGTTTCACTGAAGAAGTCCTTGCACAACCTTAGCCCTTTAGACACACTTGGAGAGGAGGTTGGGTTAGATGACCTGCAGAGGTCCCTTCTGACCTGAATTATCCCCTGACTGCACAAATCTCCTCCTTCCTGGAGAGTGACCACTAAGCCCTGTCCCTCACTTCCTCTTCTTACACCGGCTTTCAACTCCAAAACCAACCTCTCATCCAATCTTGTGGCAACTTATTTTCTTTACAAAGTTTAATAAGCTTTGCAAAAAGCTTCTCAAAGGCTTTTTGAAAGTGCAAGAGGATTGTTATGCCCACACGTCCCTCTTTATTGGCGTACTTACCACCCTTCCTCCCGAAGCCAGTGATGCTAGACTTCACTGGAGCCTCTCCAACAGCTTCCCAACAGAATGTGTTCATCCCTGGATCTCATTTTCTGTCACAGACTGTGTCATCTCACCAGGAGTGGTAGCTGCTCCCACTGCTTTGGCATACCCCAGACCCTGCTAAAAGAGTTTTTGAATATATTGGTGGCCTCCAACAATACACAGACCCCAGACACAATTATTATGTTTTTCTTGTCACAGTTTCTGATAACTGTTCTCAAAAATTTCATCTAATCCTGTCTATTTATTCACATCTACTTTTACTACTTCTTTTTTTCTAGTCTTAGTGTATCTGATCATGTAATATCAATGCAGTATTGAAACAAAAACATGAAGTGGTGGAAAATGATCTGATGGGAGGACAAGGAGAAAGAAAAATGTCACTTTTAAATTTAAAAACAGATCCAGCTTGTGGCAGAATACAGCTGTGCAAGCAATTAGTAAGCTATGGAAAGATACTAGCCCTATGAGGGTGAGATGTGGACAACAAGAGCCGGGTCTGCTGCTGCAGATGTCCCACACAAGGACTGCCGTACAAGGTTTCTGTCTTTGGAGGTGAAAGAAACAAGGTCCTGTGCCATGAGGAGGGGTCCCATGTGGTGCCTAAATGCCCCAACCTGCTTCAGAGGAGAAGGGCTGAAAACACAACGTGATGTGGAAGAAGAAACCCCACTCACACTGGTGAAAAACCCCAGCTGTAAATGCAGAGTTGCACTCTGCAATTCTCATGTCATAGTTTAACAAGTGTTATTAATTGCATTAGAATGAAGGTCAAAGGATCAAAAAAAAAGTAGTTTATATGTTGTTTCTGCAGTTTTAGAAAGGGAAGCCATTGCCACGAGGCTGACATGGACCAGCACGTCTGGCAGAGGAGCATCACCCCCACCGCACCCCGCCCTGGTTCCCCTCCCAAGGCTTGTTGGCTTGGACTTGTGCTGAGGCTGAGCTGCAGGCGGAGACGGGCATGGAGCAAGCACCATGAAGGATGGGGAAGTGGCACACGATCCTCACTAGAGAGCAGGAAAAGGTCCCTTCTGGGGCAGCATGGCCACACATACTGATCAAACCCCTTCAACAAATCTCTGCTGTCTGGGTGTCATCTCCCACAAGGTACTCAGAAAGGTGCCAGCCTGGCCAGAGATGCTGCTGATATTTGGGGGCAGGGAAGGGATGGCATACACTCAGTATGTTTTGAAAGTTCTGGGCTATTTTAATCCACCTTATGATCCCCCAGATAAGCACTTAAGACTGAGTGACCCAGCACGTGAATTTTACAGGGAGAAGGTCCTCAAACTACCTAACGTGCTCCTGCAGAGGCTCTGCCCTTTGCCTGCCCAGGCTTCTTTTCAGTAATGTATAACTTTCTAGTTTTTCTTATTAAAATCATGTTTCCACTTTTTCTTGCTAAAAACATACAACGGGAGGGCAGGTAGCATTCATTAGCTATGGTAAATGAAAATTATCTAATAATGTCAGCAAAACATGTGAGTTAATGTCCATTTTAAGGAGAC
Organism: Falcunculus frontatus; assembly: GCA_013398115.1. Taxonomy (NCBI): domain Eukaryota; kingdom Metazoa; phylum Chordata; class Aves; order Passeriformes; genus Falcunculus; species Falcunculus frontatus. The sequence goes on from VZRV01001960.1 coordinate 37,797, forward strand.
AAAATTAAATAAAAAAAGATTATACTTAGATATACAAATATCTGCCATAGACTCTACGCATAACAAAACCAGTTATTCACTTATCAAAGTTGTAAGGTCTCAGTGAACCATAAATAGGTCTTTATCAGTAGCAAGTTTCCTGTTTGAAGTTGTCTTCTAACCCTTTTTATACAACTGTGCTTTTCCAGAATCAAAAGACACAGCACATTGTTAATTAACTTTCATTATACAGTTTTAAACATCTGCCATTGGATGGTCATTTCATATTTAAAAAAAAAAAATTAAGAAAACCCTTCAGTTTACTAAAATTCACAGATCCTGTCCAGAGTTAGACTCCCAATCGTCTGTTTCCTTTTTAATTTATTTTCCTGATTTCTATTTTCTTGTTTTCCTTGCTGTCATGATTTTACTGCTACTTTCTAGTTTTCAACCTCCTTTTCTGTCTGCATACCTGTAAATACAGAAGCAATCATCAAGGCAGCAAGAGAAGATGAAAGGTGTGTGATAACTGAATGTTTTTCATGGGTTTGAATGTTGTCCTTACTGCTGTCAGAAATTAACCTAATTTTAGCCTTGTAGCCTATTGCATTATCCTGCACTCTCATATTGCTTGATGCAGAAGGGCAGCCCTCTCTCAAGAGGTATTTGGCTGCTTAGAGCCTTTGCTGCATCATAGCTCTGTATGCACTGTGAGAAATAGCATGTGAATAAAGGACATAAATAAAAGTGTCTTTATAAATGGGTTATTCACGTCCAGCCTCTCATCCACCAGCATCCATCCTTCTCTGCAGGGCTGCTCTCAAGGATTTCTTCTCCAGGTCTGCGCTCGTGCCTGGGATTGCCCTGACCCAGGTGCAGCACCAGCACTCGGCCTTGTAGAACCTCATGAGGTTGCTATGGGCCCACTTCTCAAGTTTGTCCAGGTGCCTCTGGATAGATCCCATCCTTCTGTTGTGTCAGCTGCACCAGCTCAGCTTCGTGTCATCTGCAAAAGTGACACGAAGTGTCACAAACCAGCCTCCACCCGAAGCCATCCCACAGTCTGTGTCATCAATAAAACCAGTAAAGAGCACTGGCCCCAAGACACAACCCTGAGGGACACCACTTGTCACCAGCCTCCACCCAGGCACTGGACCATTGACCACAACTCCCTGCATCCACTCAGCCAATCTTTTGTCCATCAGGTAGTCCACCCTTCATGTCTCCCTGATCTGGACAGGAGGATATCGCATGGGACCGTGTCAAAGGCCTTACAGAAGGCCTAGATGACACTGGTCAGTCTTCTCTTGCCAATTCCAGTCACTCCACTGCAGAAGGCCACCAGATTGGTCAGTAGTCCCCTTTCTCCCCTCTTTAAAAATGGGAATGATGCTTCCATTTTTACAGTCACGGGGGACTTTGCCTCACTGCCCTGACTTTTCAACTATCACAAGAGTGTCCTGGCAACATTGTCCCTGAGGGCACTGGGATGCATCTCACCGGGTCCCATAAACTTGTGCCCATTCCATTCCATCAGGTGCTCTGGAATCTGGTCTTCCCTGACAAGAGGGGGACTTCACTTCCCCAACCCGCACCTGCAGCCTCAGGGAATCAAGAGACTCAGGAAGCCTGACAGACCAGTGGCAAAGTGTGAGGCAAAGAACTCACTGAGTACCTCAGCCTTCTCCTTATCTGCTGTTGCCAGTCGTCTCCTCTCATTTATCAGGGGGTGCACTCTCCCTGGCTTTTTTTTTTTTTTGATTGATGTCCTTACAGAATCCTTTCTTGTTGCTCTTCGTACCCTTAGCCAAGTCCTGTTTCATTTTTGCCTTGGCTTTCGTGATCCCATCCTTACACACCCAAAAAGTAACCCTGTACTGTCCACTGGTCACCAGTCCCTGCTCCCACTGGCAGTGCGTTTCCTCTTACTCCTCAGTTTCAGGAGCAGATCCCTGCTTATCTGTGGTGGTTTCCCTTCTGCCTCACTTGAATCCTTACACATCATCTTGGAAAGGCCTTCTGCTCCAAGAAAAGTCACTTAAGAGTTCCCAGCTCTGGTCAGGTCCTCTATTACTCAGGACAGATCCCAGAGGATCTCACCCACTAATTCTTTGAGCAGCTGGAGGTTCACTCTGCTGAAGTTTAGGGTCCTGACCCAGCTCCTCACCAGACCAATGTTCTTCAAGGTCAGGAGCTCATCCAGGGCAAGGTCATTACAGCCCAGAAGAGAACTAATGCTGGCATTGGTGAAAGGATGGCTCCGGCAACTTCTCCCTGTGGGTGATGCCCCTCGAGTCCTGTGCATGTGCAGAGGTGCACTGGGCCCCTGTGACACACAGCAGGGCTCAGAGTAGAGAGTGAGGAGGCCTGGGATCTGCCATGGAGTTCTTTCCACACCGTGCACGATGCTGTTCCTCACTGGCCCTTGCCAGTGATTTGGGCCGAATTAGAATCATAAAATGTCCTGAGCTGGAAGGCATTCATCGGGATCTTGAAGTCCAGCTCCTGGCCCTGCACAGCACAGCCTCATGAATTCCACCATGTCCAAACACTTCTTGAACTCTGTGAGGCTTGGTGCCATGGCCACTTCCCTGGGGAGTGTGTTCCAGTGCTCAGTCACCCCCCGGGTGAAAAACCTTTTCCTGATATCCAGCCTAACACTCCCTGACACAGCTCCATGTCGTTCCATCAAAAACACCGGAAGGAAAACCCACCCAGAGCCCTTCCCTAGCTGTCTTCTTAACTCTGAGGTTCCTGGTATCCCAAGCCTCAGTCTGTGACAAGTCTCTAGTTCCCCCTAGTACCAGTCACTGGCCATGGGAGTCTCCCCAGCTGAAGGACAGGAGAGGCCAGCCACCACCTCCCCTAAGATGTCACCATAGTTTTCAACCATAAACTCCACCAGCACCTTCACCTGAGCACATCAAAGCCTTGGTCTCAGCCCAAGTGTCTGAAAAGTTGTGGAGCAGCCCCCTGCACAGAAGGCTGTGCATGTGGAGCAGCTCTTCCAGCAGTTTTCCCACTGGCATATGTTGGAGAGAGGAGGCTGCCAGGGACTTCTGAGCACCCAAAGTCTGGTGGGACAGGATGGCTGCAGCTGGTTGGTCCAGAGACACCTTCTCCATCAGCTCCATCAACACTTTCAATAGGAGGCCTCATCCTGCTGGCTGGGCTCAGCAGGTTTGGCTCCAGGCAGATGGCTGGGTTGCTGGAGGTCTCCCTGCTGGTGGCTTCGTTGTGGCCACTGTGCTGGAGAAGGGCCAGCAAACACTTGAGAAGGAGGGGATTGGCCATAAGCGGCTCTTCAGCCACCCAAAGGGAACAGGAACACAACTTCTTCAACAAGGCAGAAGTTGCCCATGGACCTCCTTGAAACTGGCGTGAGGTAGGGGGGAGGCAGCAGCTGATTTGCAGGTGCTACAACACTCCTGATTCTAAGGATTCTACTTTTCTGTTGGAACCTGGATTATGAAGCTCTGAAAAGGATGAACTTCTGAATGAAGACAGGATCTCGCAGATACCTCATTTGAGATTCACCATGTGCTGCCTCCTGGCAGACAGAGCTTTGTTTACCAAGAAACCTTGCCTAATATGCATATATATGCATAACCATGTACCACAGCTCTTCTTAATCCTAATTAAAATAAGCCTGTGACTAGGGTGCATTCCCAGGTACCACAAAGTGTCATGCCAAGATCCCATCTTGGCAGTAAGCATCCCACACGCCCCATGTTCAGCAGGATGGGACACAGCTGTAGTCTGCTCAGATGTGAAATCTGTCAAGTGCTGCTGGGCTAGAAAATATCTTACAAGGAGTGAAGGAAGCTTGTTTTGGAAACTCAGTTCCTCTCCTTTGAAATAAAGGCTGGTTGTCAGGCAGCTTGCCCTCCATTGTTCCATTTCCCTGGCTGCAAGGAAATATGGGTGATACGTGGAAGATCTTGACAGCAATTTTTGTTTGCAGTATTCATTCTCAACTAATGTTTATATTGCTCCTGAGGTACAGAGATGACGTTGCAGAGGATGTCATCCAGGCATTTAAAGCTAAACACCAGGAGTTTGTCAACGTGAAGTTGCATTTATTTTTTTTTTAATTTCAGCTGGAACAACTCTGTCAAAAGAAACTGATATTCTTCCTACCAGCAGCTCCTGTAGAAAGGGACTTGGAGGGGTGTGACAGAGACAAAAGATATTCCTTCCTCCTTCCCCCTACCATCTCTGATGGGCAATGTGGTTTGTTCTAGGATAAGACAACCAGGTGGGAATTGCAGGAGGAACTGCCCTTGTACTCACATAATTAATGCGTTCCAGAGATGGGGCAGCTGAGATGTTTGGTTTTGGTGCACATTGGCCTGCAAAAGGGTATAAAATGCTGCTGGAGACTGGGCCAACTGGTCTCATGAAGTTGCAGGCAGCTTCTGAATGGAACACACACATCCACACATCCACACCCCCAACAGGAACGCCTGCAGGGTACATTAAGCAGGAAGCCTGGGGAACACTCACTTCTGGACAGAATACAGATAAAACCCCATAAAGTGTCTCCATAGGTGCTTTGTTCCTTTGTTATTGTGCATTCTGCAAGGTCAAGGACTGTAAACCTGTGTTTCCAGCTGAACCTGCTGACATAAGAACCCTTTAGACACAGGCTGTCAACGAAACCTTAGGCTCAGTGGACTGAGCCACACCCGCTCTGGGGAGAGTTCTGCAGAGCCAGATACAGGGAGGGCTCGTGAACTTTCTGACAAACTGCCTTATACAGGTAAGGAGAGGGTAAATATGTCACAGCTGCAGTCACAGGACAGCCCCTCACCACTGTGGGAGAGCAAAACTGCTGTCCTGGGCAAGGGGCAGCCACTGTGTGCTTTATCATTTATCTGTCGTCTCAGGAAGGGAGTTTAGAAAGTTCTGGTTTTGTCCTATTTGGACTTCAAAAGACAAGAAGTCTGATTTATTTTCTTTAGCCTGAAGGAAATTTTGGATTCCTTCTTGTTTCTGTTTTGCACTAGGGAGATATGGGAAGAGTGTTTGGGTAAATGCCAAAACCACATTTAGTATCTTTTATTGTTTCATTTCCAGTGTTTCCACTTTTTAAATAGAAGAATAATACTCTATACCAAAACTAAGAAACATTTCAAATGTTTATTTCTGCTTCAGTTTCACAGCTGTCAGCTATTAAAAAACAATGGAAAATTAAACAGAGTACCACATCACATAAAATCATAAGATAGCAGGATGGTTTGGGTTGGAAGGATCAATTAAAGGGTATCTAGTTCCAACACCCCTGCCATGGCCAGGGATGTCACCCACTAGACCTGCTCATACAAAGCCCCATCCATCCTGGCCTTGAACATTTCCAGGGTTGGGGCAGCCACAGCTTCTCCGGGCAACCTGCACCAGGGCCTCACCACTCTCACAGGGAAGAATTTCTTCCTAGTGCCTAATCCAAACCTGCCCCCTGTCAGTTTGAAGCAATTCCCCCTTGCCCTGTCACTCCAGGCCCTTGTCAAAAGTCTCTGTCCAGCTCTCCTGGAGTACCTTTACAGAGTGCAAGGGGCTCTAATATCTCCCCAGAACCTTTTCTTCTCCAGGCTGAACAACCACAGCTCTCTCAGCCTGTCTCCACAGCAGAGGTGTTCTAGCCTCAGATTATCTTCATGGCCTTCCCTGGACTCGCTCCAACAGGTCCACATCCCTCTATAGTGGGACCCCAGAGCTGGATGAAGCGCTGCAGGTAGGGTCTCACCTGAGTGGAGATGCCGTATCACCTCCCTCGACCTGCTGCCCACCCTGCTTTCGCTGCTCCAGGACATTTTTGGCTTTCTGGCCTGTCTGAGCTCATCACCAGTTCATCTTGAACTTCTCATCCACCAGCACCCCAGGTGCTTCTTTTCATGGCTGCTCTCCACCATTCTCTCTGCCCTGCCTGTGTTTGTGCTTGGCATTACCCCCACCCGGGTGCAGGACCTTGCATATCCATGTAGTCGACATCAAGCCTTCGTTCTGCTTAGCATAAGGAAATTGATAATGAAAATTGGTGTGAACACCTGCACCTCCAAACTTATTGTTAGCTTCAGGTATTCTTTCAGTGCTGAGTCTCATGAAAAATACCAGGAGCCCTGTAAGGTGACACAGCCCCCAGGGAAGTGCTGCTGATCCTGAGCATCCGTGGCTTTTCAAATGCAGATGATGGTGCTGGTCTCCTGGGTGCTGAGCCAGTGCCGTGCCAGGAATACTGAAGGCATTATAATGAATATGAGGGAGGCCCTCATCACTTCATTGCTCTTCTGTACTTTCCCGGGGCAAAACAAAGCTACACAATTACTCAATTTTTCCTGGAGCAACCTATGCCAAATAAACATGCAATTTTTTGGGGGGCGGGGGGAGAGGGGCTATGTTCAGCACACACTGTAATAGAAAACCTATAGTTTTTCCTTGAATGTGAGTCTTGGATGTTAATTGAAATCAAGGCAGGACATTCGTGTGCAGAGGTGAAACCTCTTATTAAACTCACATTAAAAAAATCAGAAAACCTTCAGGTGCTACAGACCTACTTCAGTAGGAGTAAAAGCTTTACGACTTTTTCCGCTATAATGACTGCCTTAATAAAGAAGGATCACCTTTACTTGTAATCTCTGCATTATCTGGGTCCTTAGTCAACCACAGCTGCAGCAAAAATTAATTGTAATTTGAAGAGTTAAATTATAATTTTTCGTTTGTTTGTTTTAATAAGATAACACATTTTACTTTCAAGTAGAAAAATTATTTCTGGAGTAGTCTTTCCTTTATAAGCCTTGGATTACTAACTACTATGGTTTGCAACAACGAATCATACTTCTCTGACATCTCTCAGGAGAACAATTCCACTGTTCAAGCATCACAACTACTGCTTGTCAGGGAACTCTCTTCATCTCATGGAGGAAGAGTCACAAATGGGCTAATTAGGACATCCGCACGGATTTTCCAGGTTTTTTACCTACAGGCAAAACTGTCACTTTCATTTTTAATCTACTTCAGTAATTTTTAGATGGCAGAGAACTGTGCTTAACTCTTCATTCGACTAAAAAATCCACTTAATGAAATCCATAGGTTTGCGTGAATAAATGCCACATCAAAAACAGCGTTTGCAGAATAGAGTGCAAAGAACTGATCTAATTTATCACACCCCCTTAAGCCTCACTGACTCCTCCCGCCTCCCTCACCATGGTGCCTGTTCACCTGATGATGGAGCTGGCTGAATTTGCTGGCCCAGCAGAAAACCACGGACCCCAGACACCTCAGGTGCATCCGGGGTGAGGCAGACCGCAGTGGCCGGTTCTGCTCCGGCAGCAGCTCTCCCCCTGCTCTGCCAGCGAAAGGCAGCCTCCCCACACACACACAGAGGCTGAAGTAACTCTCCACCGATATTATTTCCGTTTCCCATCCCCTGCTTCCCCCAGTAACCTTGGAAAGCAGCTGCCAAGCCAATGGGGCAGGGTGATGGGGGTCGGTGAACGCTGACTCCTACAGTCCTTGTTTGTACCACCAGCAAGGGAACCACGTGAGATACTTCTGATTGTTTCAGAAACCAGAGATGCAGAATTCAGAACTGATTTCATTCCAGTATTAAGTATGAAATTAGGAACTGCACAAAGCTATTGAAAAGGGCTTCAATGGTGAAAGATGGTTTTTAAGAATCATTTTCCTACAGAATGCACATTTTTCTCTCCCTGTGTTCTGCCATCTTGCAAAGCCTGCTCTCCCCCAAGTAATATGCTCAATAATGAACTTCTCAGTCTCAAATTAATAGCACGTTTTGCATGGAAGGGATCCTTAATTTAATGTGCAACACTGAGTGCAGCCAGGGGAACAGCGCACAACAAGGTACTACAAATAGAAGGAAAGTGAGAGGAATATAGGACTTGTCTTTACAAACAAGCTGTGGGCCTGCTGGTAGACAAGGCTAAGCACTATGAGATAAGGAAGACAATGGGAGGAATTCCATTGATTGATGAATTAAAGAGATATGTATCTTCAAACATACCAAAAGCCTGCCGACAAGGCAGAGGGGGGGTTATACAGCAGAAGAGAATTTTTAGGCATTCCGGGAAGTCTGTACCTCTTGAGTACCTCAGCCAATGGGGAAAGAGAGAGGGAAATGCGGTCCGGGAAAGAGGGAAAATAGGATAAAAAGGAGGCTGCGACCTCCAAAAATTCGAGAGACCCCAGGGGAATGCCCCATGGCCTCTCCCTTTATTCGAATAAAGTAAAGGGACTCCTCTGTCTCCTTTTTGGACATAAACCTCTGGTGTTGGTGGATTAATTTTCCTGACAAAAGGGACAGCAGCCTTACAGTCAATACCCTCTAATCAAGGTTTGCAGTGCAGGTACATCAGGTCAAGGCTTACGCTGCACTTCAAACTGCTGCATCGTTTTCACCTGTCTTTCTTGAAAAGATGTTTCCATGATAGGATAAACATAACCTATCTGTTCTCTTCAAGCTGCTTGCTTATTACAGAGCCTGAATGTCTTGCAGAATCACCACAAAAATTTTCATTCCAAAGCATAAAATGTATTTCTCTGCTCGCAGCCTGACTGATCTGTGATAAAAAAAAAACAGATGGTGTTTTTTCATTTGTCAAGTTAAACTAAACCTCCCCCCCTCCCTATCCCCCCCAAACAAAACACTCCTCCGGAATGATCTGGTTGATCGCCGTCATTAACACATCTCTCTAGGATGCAGTAATTATCCAGCCACTGACTCACTGACCTCTTGCCCTCCGCTGCTCCTTCCTTCTGTCTCTTCACTGTCCCTTAAATGCCACCTCAGCGTCACTGCCTTGACTTAACCACTCCTCGTGTCCGTCCCTGTCCCGCTGTCAGTCCCTGGCTGCCAACAGCCGAGTCCCAGCCTCACCCCAACCTCTCCGGGGCTGCCCTGCACGGCTCAGCGTCCTTGCTCCCAAAAGTGCCTTTTGCTGCTTTTCCTGGTTTCCCCCGCCTAAGTCTCCTTCCCTTGTGAGGATCGGCACCTCCTCTTTCTCCCGTCCGGACACTCCTCATCCAGCTTTGGCGCTGCCCTCCCAACACATCTGGGATCCCCCCGCATTCCCCCTCAGTCCCACAAGACCAATCTCCCGACCGGCTGCCTTTCAGGACAGCACCTATGCTTTCTATGTCTTCATGCACTCTTACCGGCATCACTAGGGACCCAGAAAGGGATGGAAAGATTGGAGACTCAGAATGTTCCACTACAAGACATTAAATATTTAAATTGTCTTCAAATTAGGCGCATAGTCTAGTGCTTCAAAGCTCAGAATAGTTCAAGTATTTTTTTAAAGGAAGCCACTTTAACATGGTGAAGGCTTTGTTCTTTGCTGTCAAAAATTAAAAACAAAAAAGAAAAGAAAAAAGAAAAAAGAAAAAAGAAAAAAGAAAAAAGAAAAAAGAAAAAAGAAAAAAAGAAAAAAGAAAAAAGAAAAAAGAAAAAAGAAAAAAGAAAAAAGAAAAGAGAAAAGAGAAAAAAGAAAAAAAGAAAAAAAGAAAAAAAGAAAAAAAGAAAAAAAGAAAGAAGAAAAAGAGGGAAATAAAAAACTAACAGCCCACCAACATTCCCTGCTTTGTTCACAGCTGCCTAAGTTAATAATTCTCTGTTCCTCCTGTGATCATCAACAGGAAAATCAAGGGGAATGAAATCCAATGGGCAAACTTTAGATTTTAAATTAATGCAATCTTCCTGGGAAAGAACACTTAAAAAAAAAAAAAAAAAAGGTAAAACAACCCTAAAAGCTTGCAGATAGTTATTATGCCTGAGAAGTACTGAAGGAAAAGGATTTACCTGTGTCTTGACATGCAGTTGCATTTATTCCATATGATTAAGAGTAAGCCCATGAATAAATACTTTGCTGAATTTTAGCCAGTAAAGGCGATTCTGCAAAATCCTGAGCACTCTTCCACTAGTATGAACACGTCCATGAAGCTTTCAAATAAAACTTCCTATTACCAGCACTCTTCTAAATGTCATACAGACAATAGCATTTTGTTCAGAGTCGGTACTTTCTTAAACTGAACTGCAACTTTACTGACTTAAAGAGTCAATTTCTAGCAATGCACTACTTCGAAAAAATGTCATTAAAAATACTGTCTCAACAATAAATGAGCCAATGCAGACATTGCTGAAGATCTTGCAATACTCTCCTTTTATATGATCCATGTCTTTCACTAGGACACGATGTCCGTGGTTGAGTTTATCACAGGTGCAGGTAGCTGGGTGAGGAGGGAGGGAAGGGCAGCAATTCTCCATCCCCCTCACGCCACCCAAGCCCCTTGGGGCATCAGCTGGGGTAGATTGCAGAAAGGTACCTGCTCCACCTTCCTGCCATCTACTCTGTGGCTTCAAGAGGAGAAGCTAACATATTCATTAAAAAGCAAGCAAACAAATAGCAATAAAAAATCCCCAACAAATGACAGAACTGGTCAGTACATAACAGCATTTTCTAGCAGGTAATCAAAATGTGATTCATCTAATAAAAAGCAGGCATTTGCATCTGATCATTGGCACTGGCTGGCTGAGTGGTCAGTGAGAGGAGGATGAGGAGGAGGAGGAAGAGGACAACGACAACAAAAGCATTTCTGTGATGTAGTTCTTATAACAGGAAAAGCTGAGATGGGTCAGCTCAACAGCACTTTCAAGGTGCTTCTCCCCTGTTGAGCACAAAAACCATGTCAAGGAGGCATGATCAGAGGTGGCTCTCTCAATTTCGATGTGGTGAAATTAATTGATTGTGTGCTTTGCTTTTTTTCATTGTGATCAATGGGGCACAAATTTTCCTTTGACTCTTCCCTCTACCTCACTGCTTCTAAACACCTTTGTATGAACAACGGTGTTGACACAGGCCTGGTTACCCGTGACACACATTAAAAGCAAGCCAGCCTGCTGCACACCCAAGAGAAACTTAAAGGTGAAGAGCAGGCATTTCAAACTGAACCTGGCTAAGAATGAACTTTGCAAAAAGCCAACAAATTACACAAAAAAAACATGCTGAAGAATTGCAGCCATGCAGGATGGTGTATTTAAAAGACGTGCAGATGTGGCATTTGAGGTCATGGTTTAGTGGTGGGCTTGGCAGTGCTGATTTAACAATTGGACTCGGTGGTCTTAGAGGTGTTGTCCAGCCCCAATGGTTCTGTGATGCTCAGTGTTCACAGGGTGTCTCTGCACTCCACAGGGTGAACAGAAGAACCCACCATGTCCTGGAATGCAGCAGAGCTCGGAGAGAAACCTCCTTGGAAGCAGTTTTTGGCGCAGGTCTGATATTGTACGGTGAACACACACAGAAAAACACAACTTTGGCCTCTACACAGAAAGCACATTTTTTTTCAAATGAATGTAAAAATGTGGTTACAATAAATTAAAAAAACAAAACAAACAAGGGCTACTACATCACATATCACACCAAACAGCTCCCTCTTTAACCAACAGAATCAGGAAGAACAAGCTATACATAACAAATACTTGCCACATTATTTGATGAACTAACAAGAGGAGCTCAGTGAGGAGAAGGAAAATAAATAGCTCTATGTACTCAAGATAGTAATGCACAAATAGGCATGAAAGAGTGCACCAAAATATGCTGAAGTTCTGTGCTTCCCTTTGTGGCACTTAATAAACACCTAGATATCACACAAATACCTCAAAAGTTTAAAATTTCCGAGTAATTTTTACCAAAGGCATGAGAAGTATAAACTGTTAAGTATAAAAAGATAACCTTTACACCTGATTATCTACCTTAAACTATGTAGTAAGTTTTATAAGCCGTAATATACTATATCCCCTCTTAAAATTTAAAATAGTTCTAGCAAAATATCAAATATTATGAGGCACTCTGCTGTAATTAAGTCTTTTTTGAAATGCAAGTGCAAAAAAATCCTCGGCAGAAGATCAGTCACATTTCTGGCAATGCAGGGCTGCTTATCTTTCTCATTTCTACGTATTTCAATGTTTTTACATAACACTAACACTGGAATTTAATTTGGAGACAATCTTCATGGCACAGTACATTTTTATTTCCCAACAAATATTCTTTATTGGTGCGTTCCCCAGGACTCTTCTTTTTGGCCATGACCTACTCTGCGGCTTCTGAGTGGCTTTGTTTTCCCATAGCTAATTCGCCACCATTTTTGTACTTGTCAGCGTAATTATCAGAGTCAAAGCTCACAGACAAATCTGGAGGATCCACATAAACGTTTCCTTTGTCTATTGTGACCTTATGAATCCTTTGTTTGACTCCTTTTGACAGCCACTTCGGTGCTGGTGATGGCTCCAGAGGATTTATTCCTTCATACAATCCTTCTCCTGTTTCCAGGGTAATTTTAAACTTATGCCAAGGACAAACAATACACGCTTGTCCATCGATATCCTGCAGGAAGAAGAAGAAGAAAAGATAGCAAGTCATCTTCTAGGACACAATGTATGTTCGGTAATTTGGCTGTATGGCTGTTTGCTATTATATGTATACAACTGGGTTTTTTCAATAGTATGTTCAGATAAAAGCATTAGAAAAAATCCATTAGAGTTTCCACATGACTCTATGCCTCTGCATTATTTTTATTTTGCTTACATACCTCTATTTCTCCACGACATAAAGGGCCTCCTTCATCTGAAACATGGCAGAACACCGTATTAATTTATGCAGCAGACTTTATGCTTGACTCTAGCAACACTGAGATCACACTGGCAAATATCTTACGGTAGCAGCGAGAGTCCAGAGCATGAAATTTCCCCTCATGGTAGAAAACAACGATTTCTCTGCCATCGACTTCGGCTGTTATTCTTTGGGACTTCTTTATGTCCTCTTCTTTGCCGATGAATACGAGGCCATCTGGCTCCCTCTCAGCTCCTCCTGTGCTTGAGCTGTGCAAACCCACATCCTTAAAACACACGTAGAAATAAATGAAAAAAGTCACTCATAAAGCAGTTCACATTTGGATTTCTGCAGGTAGAGGGAGAAAAAGTTTCAGTGAAAGACTATCAACATGCAGACATAGAAAAGCACAAGAGCTTGGTGATAATGTTCACTCAACGTGTTCACTAACAGACCTAACAGGACAAGGAAAACCAGCTGTTGGAAACCTGATACCTTGGGCTGAGGAAAGATTAACTCTCAATCACTATTCATTTACTCTGCACCTAAACCACCTTCACCCCTCAAAACCTATGTGCAAACAAACACAAGGATGGCAAATGTAAAATAATATACAATTCAGGTATGCAATGGGTAGCATTTACACGTAAATCCAATACTCTTTACATAATATTATGGCTAGAAATATAAAGTGATTTAAGCTAATAAAAATTATTCTGCAAAGGGGGGAAAATATTTGTTAAGAAGCTGTATTCAACCTGACATTTTTAGTAAGTGTGCCTGCCTTTCCTTCCCTCCCCTTACATATTTCAAACACATAACAGACTCTCCCCCACACAACAGAGAACATAATCAGTTTTATCACAAAAGCAGCCTTCCCATTACATTTACTTACAATTAGCTACTGTGTTCCAGTTCTCGCCAAATTCCCAGTACAACCTCACTTCCTCAGAAAAATAGGGCTAAAACAGGTCTTTATCAACACAGAAAGAGAGCCATGGGCTGGGTGGGGGGTGCAGAGTCACAGAGAGCTGCACTGTACCTTTGGTCCACACCAGATTGCAACAGAGATGAGAAAGCAGATGAGGTAGTGGAGGCCGAGGATGATGAGATCCAGCATCGCCTCTCTTCACGGTGTCTATCGCCGCTGCTCTGCCTTGTTCCCATATGTCACAAGGTGCTCGCAGCCCCCTTTAAGTGCAAAGCAGGAGGCAAGGAGGCCAGCCCCAACAGCACCCTAGGGCAGGACGTATGGAGGCTCAGCGCGTCAGAAACTAGCTCTGCCAGGGATGATAAGAACCGGGGACACTCTGGGGCCGAGCTGATAACAGAAGAGCAGAGCTTCCAGTTTCTCCTGCTGCTGTCCTCATTGTGAGCTCACGCCGGTGCTGCCTGCTCCCAAAGCCATGCTCGGGCACATGTTATGTGATGCGTCCTCAGGATCAGCAACTGCATGTTTCTTCATAAAACACCGTATTGGGAAGACTGGTTTAAGTGAGAGTGTGGCGTTTCCAAGACCAGTTGTTAAGTGAGCTGCACATGATTAACTGCTAAGACCAGCTCTCTGCTTTCCAGTTCAAGGAACTATCACCCAGTCTTACCCAGAGAGTGAAACGTCACTGCCAGACTCACGGGACGATCCAGTCAGGCATTCACACTTAGTTTTTTCAGGAGATAAGCAAACTACCCACAGGAACCAGAGTAGGAAATCCCCAATTTTTGCTATCACCTTTTGGCTGACTCTCCCTACAAACTTTCCAAACTGGCAAAACCACTAAAATGCAGAAGCCTGTAGTTAAAAACCCTCTTATTGAGACACACTAAAAAACTGTGTGTATATAGATAAGTCCACCTATAGAAATAGAAACACACACACAGCTATTTGTACACACAGGTGTGTGAGTGTGTGTGTGTGTGTGTCCCAACCTGTATTAGAGTAACACTTGTCACCTAACCTCCAGCTCATTTGGCCATGACATCTTACAGTCGGCTCGGATTTTGCACACATAAATTATCTAGGCTCCCATTCTGAAACCTGACTGAGACCATCAGCGGACCCCAAATGGCCTAAATTTCCCAAGCAATCAGTAGCCAACAGCTTTCTTTCCCAGCTGATACTTACACGCTTATCTATAAACAAATGTAGACTAAGGGCTACCTTGGCACATCAGGGGCCCTCCGAAAGAAAACCCTCAAAGCAAGTTTATTCCCCTAGATAAGAGGAAACCAGTCCCATCACCCCCTCACAGGTCCCATGACAGAATCCTGAGCTATCGGAGCAGCACCACGTCGTGGAAGTAAGCACACTTCGGTCAGCAAGAGGAAAGGTTATTTCCATGCATATACACGGTAAGTTAGCCTTCTAATAGTTTTATTCGTGATATTTTCTTAAGAGTTTGGCTGCTTTAATATTTTCTGAGTCACTGCAGACAGCATGGATGGAGCTGTCCTTGCTGCCAAGTGCCACCTGGTGGGAACGACAAAGAACTTTGTGACCAGCGGAAGGGTTCCTTCTCCAGCTGGAAATAGAGCTGGATTTGTGAATTGTGGCAATTCATTGCTGTACCCTGCTCTGAACAATTTTTCCCCATTTTGAGAAAAAGGAAAAATACTGCTGCCACCGGCGCCGTGGGCGATCCCCGTCCGCTCTCCCCGGCTCTCTTCGGGAGGAAACACCGCGGGTGTTGGGGGCAGAGGCAGCGATGTTTCGAGGGGGATGCTCCGCCGGGGCAGGGCAGCCTATATGTATGTGTATATATATATGTGTGTGTGTGTGTGTACGTATATATACACATATATTTATACACACACACACACATATATATATAAACTAAAAAATACACACAAGCCTCCGGGAAGGCTCGGGTAGGGCCACCAGAGCAGCGGCTGCCCCGCTGCAGATAGGGAGGGAGAGACGGAGGAGGGACCCCTCACCCCGCATCTTCAGCCGCACTGCCCCCGGCATCCTCCCGGGGCGGACGCCGTCCTGCTGCTGGTGCCCGTGTTTTTTGTCTTAGCCTTGGCTGAGCTTGGGATGCTTTTTTTAAAAATTTTTTTTTTCCTCCCCCTCCTATGTTTTTGTGTCAAACTTACAGAAGCAGGCAAGATCAGCAGGATGGCAGTTGCTACACAAATCGGCCGGAGTTGTTCCCATTCAGACCCTGAGTTTTTGTCATCCTTGGGGTACCTCATTCAGAAATAAAATTGGCCAGTCCAGGAAATTACTCTTTTTTTTTTTTTTTTTTTTTGTCACATTGTTGTTGGGTTTTTTTGGTGGTTGCTGTTGTTTTTGACCCGCTAGAACAGCGTGGATGTGACCATTTCGTTTCAAGCAGACTGGTGCAATCCTTGCATCAGTTAACTAATGAGCTGCACTAATGAGACTGAGTAGGGGACTGTAACAGGCACACTGTGGAGGGATGAACATGTTTAAAACATCCCTATTTGTGGCAAAAGTCTTCTAAAACACTGTTATAGTTAATCCTGCCTGGCATGTTTTAAGGCAGAGCAGTGAAGGAATGTTGCTCTGAGACTGTATCCTCCTCACTTAGCTCGGTTGTATTTTATGAGATTTTCGCTGCACTCACTGAACCACCTGGTTTTTTCTTTTCTTCATCATTTCGACATTACAAATAAAGCCAAACCTATACTTTTCTGTGGTGTGAGAGTTCTATTTCTTTGGGACCGGGCAAGAGCAACCTGCAATGTTTACAGCTGGTAGCATATTTGTTGTCAAAACCCTTAGCATGTTGATGACAGCTCATATGTACGAAAACGAGCGACAAACCAAAACAGGTGACACTGAAAGCTCAGTGGCTGTTTTTCAAGTAGTAGTGGTGAGGCCTAAACCAACCCCCCTGCAGACAGAAAGGGGCTGTAAAGAACATCCCCAAGGGACCTCTGCCAGCTTCCCAATATTGTGCAGGATCACATCTATTTTGGCCGTTCCTGACAAACATTTTGAACTTAATTCCAATGGCAGAGTTTAGATAGCTTGACAGGCTGTTTTCATGTTTAAACACTTGGAGTTCCTTACTTTCTTTTTTTCTCATCAGAATTGCTCATCAGAACAGCCCTGCCTGAAAACCAAAATAATTTCTCTTTCCTGCTCTTGGTGGCAGCATTTTCCATGCTGTGAAGCCTTAGTTACTGTAGGGGACTTCTCAAGGTTGCTCTGACAGATGATACCTAACACAATTCACAGGTCCCTTATTTATATTATTTTCCTCCAAATGCTCTCATCTGTTTATGTGCTTCTTAAAAGACAAAGTCACAAAGCAGAGACAATACCTTGAGCGTTCCCTGCAGTTAATAAAACAGCTGCCTCTTGTGTCTTACAAACAGCACTCCTTTAAATCATACTCACACATCACTCATTTCCTTTTTCACCACATCATGTGGTTGACTGATGCTCTGTTTCAGTTTCTGTAAAATTTCCAGATATACTGTACTTTTTTGAGCTGTGAAAATGCGGCCTAGACAGTTTTTTGTTCACTGTTTTAGTGTTTTTCCCTTTCCCTTTCATTTTTTTTTTAACTAATCCATTATTATTTTACCTGATTGATTTCAGATAATTTTTCCAGCTGATCAAGACTCCTTTGGATTTTAGCCTGTCCTCAGGAGCACTGGTAGCTCTCCCAGGGTTCATTTTCTCATGCTGAACAAGCAAAAAAAGTGCACACTGGTCCATTCAATTATTTCCCCAAAAAAATACCAAACAGTACTACATTGAATTCTTGCAGACCAATTATTTTATTTGGGGAAAAAGCACAAAGTAAAAACCCAGAGATTTAAAACTCATTATGTATCTAAGTATTTGATATAAGCAGTTGGAAGACAAAGCTACCCAGATTTTATATCCTGTTTTCAACTGGATAACTAGTTCAAAATATTTGAGAAGAGACAAGAAGACAAATCTTTTGTTCTGCTTTTAGAAAATCAAAGTAAAACAATACAGAAAAGGACTTTCCACTGGATTTTACTGCTAGAAGTAGAGTTTTACCTCCTGCTCCATGTTCTCTCCAGAAACTGCAGTTTACGCATGACAGTTCTGAAAGAGCAAGTTTTGTAGTCTGTATTGAAAATAATGTTTTCCTATCAGTGGCTTGAAAGGTCCCAGACAAACATCCAACAGTGACTTCATCTAATGTTTAGTTTCAATAAGATTCATCTCCTATATGTTTTATCACAGGTCACTTCAAAAACTCCCTGTTAACAGTAATTTCCATGTGTATTTAGGTAATCTAATGTCAATCTTATTTATTTGATTCTCTGTCTCATAATGAGTGCCTGCATACCCAAGGAGGTAAGAACTACATCCTTTATCATATCTTATTATTGTATTATTACATATTATCATGCTTGCCCAGATCAATGGTACATTTCATATATAGAGTCTTTATCACATTTCTTCCACATAACCCTTAATAATGGAGGTTTCTTTGATAAGCTAATGAACCTGCCACCCTTTCAGGTTTAATATTATTAACGGATGCATTTGCACTATCATTTCTATAGCAGACTGTTAAGCATGACATCTAGCAAAGATTATTTATATCTAAACCACTTTTTTTCAAACAACAAATAATTCTGTTTCTAACTTTTCCCTGTAGATGTGTTGATCACAGTAACAGTAATAAGGAAATTATTTTTCTAAGAAGCCCAGTATCTCATGGAGCTGAAACAATATCACCTGCTACAAGAAAAAGATACATTCAAAATATTCCTTCCAACTTCTGTTCCAGCGAGGGAGAGTGCAAACCCTGAGGAAACCTGGTTTCCAGTCCTAGAGGGTTAGCGATTCCCCTCCGTGCCACAGAAGGCAGAGCCCGAAGCCTTCAGCCCAGATTAATGTACAGTCACCAAGGAGATGCACAGGTCTGGCTCCCAATGAAGTGTGGAGAGGACTGAACAACAACCGTAAAACATGTCAAAATGCAAGGATGCACAACAGGAAAAGCTGTTATCATCACTTTTGTGTCATTTTTAGCATAAATATTAGCAGTGATTTCAACAGCAGCAAAAGAGAACATCAGAAGTCCTGACAGTACATTTAGGGGGAAGGACTTTTGGCAGCATCCACCTCATATATAATCAGTGGAAGTTTCTCCTTCCTGTGCCTACAACCCCACAGAAGCCCTTTGTTCCTGTTAGGATCTTTTTTTTTTACAAAATGTGGAAAAGTAATTAAGTGTCTTTTAAATTATTTTATCATTCTAACACTGCTAAAAAGATAAGCTTATTTATTCAAGAATCTCATGTTAAAATGCAAGAAAATTTCTTTCAAATCAAGAAATAAATGTACTGTAAGTTCAGACCAATTTGCATTATCATTTTTATGTATGAAGATCTTACTGCTTATTAGGAAGAATTCTGAATGCCCAATTTATTCTTTCTTCTAAACTGTCAATATGCTTTGAGGGAAACCTTACTGTTTAGTCTATGCACAGCAACATTTCATCCATGCCCTAATATTTTCTCTCCTTCCAGCTCTGCTTTGCCAGTCTGTCCCTTTCACAACTATTTCCATAATTTCAGTCAACACTTGGTCCTCTTGTTAGTTCTTTGGTGAGTTCCTTAGTTAGTCCTTTAGTTCCTCTTGTGCATGAGTCATGTCATGTTTTAGTGCAGTTACTGGGCCTCTGATTGTTTATTGTGATTGCTTTTCAGAGTGCTCTGACTTCATCTTGCAAAAGCCTCACAAGCTATCCAGTCATTTGTCTTACAGACTGGGTGAGCANAACCCAGAACACTACATACCCAGCATGGCATCTGTCCCTGCACACACAGCATGATAAAATGTTTCACTTTTCTCACTTCTTGCTTTGAGAACTCTACTGTGCAATTCTTTGTGTACGATGAGTAATAATCTACTTGATGCACCTCTGCAACCACTTGGGCATTTTAATAGCTTCATAAGTTACCTGAAGGTAAGAAGAAATTACATTACTTTAGCTACTAAATTTAATGTATTAAAACAAGAAAACAAACAAAAAACAAAACAAAAAAATCACCAGATGTATTTTAAAACATTCTACCATAAATTAATAGTTTTCAATCTGTGGTCCAAGAAACATCAGGTGCTAATTTGTTGCATGGCACTGCTACTTCCTCGATGGTCTCCCTCTGCTTCTGCAAGTATCAAGCTATTTTAAAAGACACCTGTAAAAAATCAGGTGGAAACAAAGCCTGTGAGCCAGAAATATGTGCTTTACCAGCTCATGTCTTTTATTAAGAGAGGTACCACAGAATAACCTTCTAGAAATTTACTCTAGAGAAAGTACAGAAATATTGGCATAGCATCTCATTAACTGTAGCATAACTATAAACCATAAAGATTGGACATTATGTGAGACTACAGAACAATATGGAAATTCACTTAGTCTGGAGAGGTCTTTAGGACAGTGTACGACAGGTCTTGACACCTCGATAAGAAGAATTCAATACATTGGACCAATATTATAGTACTCTTCTATTTGTTTTTACAGGTGTCAATTCATTTAGTTATAAAGAAGTGTAAGATATCCTGTTGTTTGTCTGTGGCAATTCAGGGCTATGAAAGAAGCCACGTGCCCTGACGAAATGCCAGCTTGTGCAAAATGCAGAGGACCATCTGCTCAACAGCATACTGTGTTGGCACTCCACTCTGTATTACCTCCCCAGCAGACTCACAATTTAATTCAAGTTCTTCATCAATGCACTCAAAAGAGAGATTGATCTTTGCCATTTTCAAAACACACTTACACTCCAGAAGAATCAGCAAATGGTCAGTAAATGGTGGCATTCATCACTAAATGGTGGTTCACGTACCAGGAATGTGTAAGTAGTGGTGGAAAGGACCTCAGCAACTTATGAAGTTTACATTTTCTAACTGGACTAAGGATGACAAAAATTTAACAGAGATGTTATAACTCTGTCTGTGACTCGAAAATAAGGAATACCAGTTTTCCAAGACACAACTAACCAAGTAGTTCACACGTAGCAAGTTTTCTTTCATGTCCAAGCTAGATTTTGCTTTTTGCAAATGTTTTCCCCCCATGCTCTCCCTATCCACACAAACTTCTCACCATTCCTAGAAGAAAAGAACCCACAATCCTATTACAATGACAGTCACATCTCTTAACCTTCATTTGTATATTCTTGTTTCCAAGTATTTCTGGTTTTATTGTACACAGAGATTTTACAGTTCTGTAGTAGAGAATGCCATGAATTGCATAAATTCCATTAGTTAGTTTTTTTTGTTTTAAGTAAGTATAATTTATTTTCAAACCTAATATTCAGTTCTTCAGCAGCAGAGAATGCTAATGCCTCTATGCAGTGAAAGCTGTCATAAACCATTTGCATTTTTGTGATACATAGAAGCACCTCGAGAAAGCACATGAGACAGAATAAAACACATCTACTTCTTTGGAATTTGCTTTTTGGAAGTATTATTTGTTAACTTTTCATATGACAAGATATTTCTGTGCTCTAGAAACACCGAAAAGCCACAGCGGCACAGAGGAGGTTAAAAGAAAAGGGAGATTCGTGTGGTGTCTTACTACTTCACATTCGAGGTTCGTGTATTCACAATACGCCTCAGACAGAGTGATTACATAAAGCATCACCTACAACAAGCACCGTGCAGACTGTTCTAAACCATGAACTTCAGAGCAGCACTAAAAAAAAAGTTACACCTAAGTACAGCAACAATTTCCTTCTGTTTCGTATCAGCAAAAAGCCTTCCTGGTGCTGTAACT
>VZRV01001963.1:0-61851 GCA_013398115.1 Falcunculus frontatus
TGGGATAGTGGAAGGTGGGAATGGATGATCCTTAACTTCTTTTCCAATCCAAACTCTGAAATTCCAGGATTTTATGGCACTTGTTTCACACAGGGGGACACAAAACGATTTCCAGCGGATTCAGAGACCACTGGGACACGGAGTATTCCCAAGGAACTCTGAGGAAAACCACTTGGATTTTCCTCGAAATGGATTTCCAGCTCCTGCTGGATTCATCCCACTGTCGGACTTATTGAAATGCTTCCCTTTCCTGGAGCCGCAGACATGGAATATCAGGGCAAGGAAAAGCAGAGGGATTCCAAGGAAACTTCCTGGCGAGCAAAGTGGGAGGAGTGAATGGATCATCCCAAACTGTAAAGTTGAACTTCCCAACTTTCTGGGATGAGTCTGGAGCTGGGAAGTGCAAGGAAAAGTTCATTTTCCTGCCCCCTTCAGGCTTCCAAGCTCCTGGAGGACATTTTGCTCTTCCCAATCCCATGGAAGTGGGAAACTGTGGCTGCTCCTGGTGGCTGGGAAGCTGCGGGAACATCGGGAGGTTTTCCTTAAAATCCCTGGATTCCCACCAAGCTCGGTCAAATTATTCATAGGAATTTTTATTGTGGCTTTTCCTGCCTTTCGGCTCTGCTCCTGAATCATATCCTGAAATAAACGTTGGGAATCACCTCCACCAAATCCCATCCCACCAGGAGGACAGGAGCTGGGAGATTGGATTCCCCTTGGAAAAGCAGGAAAGGGGAAGCAAAACTCCACAAAACTTTGCTAGGAATGATTCCCTCCAGGATAAAAGGACGTGGAGCTCGAGGCGTTGTGCCAGCTCCACTTGGTGAGGAGAAAATGTGGGAAATGGGAATGTGGGAAAAATTCCCACAAAAATGTGGGAAAATGTTGGAGCTGAAGGCCCAGGGTGCTTCAGGTGTCCTTGGAATCCTATGGGAAATCCCAAATCCAACATTTTGGCCCCATCCCACTGGGAGGAAATGATTATTTTTTGAATAACGAGGTCATTTCCAACCATGTCTCACCTTCTAGGATACTCTTGGAGGGATTTCCCTGCCTCCCTGGAATTCCAGCTGGCAGGAGGGGGCTCTGGAAGGATGGGGGTTGTGTTCCTGTAATCCACATAGAAATGGAGCGGGAAAATGGGAATAAAGGCAGGGAATGAAACTGATGAGGGTGCACCAGGTGAGGCTTGGAAGCTCCAGGTCTCTCCAAACATTCCTTTGACTCCCAGCCCAGATTCCCACTGGATTGTTTTATTCCGTCCTCGACAGCCAAGTTATCCATCATAAAAAATGAGGAAAACCTCTCGAAGATCATGGATCCGACCTTTGTGCTCTGGGATCATTTCCCTCTGGAATTCCCTCTTGAATCCAGCTCCAAGGACCTGTAGGACCCTCTGGTGTCCCCATCCCAATCCAGGCCCATCTCCATCCATTCTCTGCCTCAACAATATCCATAAAACTTGTGGAAAGTGGGATGAGCTCCGGCCCATCCCCTTTTATCCATCCCTGGCAGGAACTCCCTCAAATCCCTGTGTTTCAGGGAAAAGCTGGATCAGCAGTGCTGACCGGATTCAGGAGCTGTGGGGAGCTGCCTCACAATTATCCCTCACACGAATCCCGAAGTCTTTCCAAGTGGGAATGTTGTTTCACCCCAATATATTCAATTTTTCCAAACCCTCCTAACAGGATTTATGCCAAGCTTGGAGATCCTGGGAAAATCAGTGTTGGAAATTTCAAAGAACTGGAATCCTCCACAGGACTATTTTTATTTTTATTTTTGTTTTATTTTTAGATTTCTATTTTTATTTTTATTTCTATTTTTATTTTTGTTTTTGTTTTTATTGTTGGCATTTTACAGGCTGAAAAATCCCATTTCCTTCCTTGTTTCCTGAGGAATTTTCTCTGCTCCCAGGACTGGCCAAGGCAGGACAAGCTGGATTTCCCAGGATGGGCTTGACAAAGCTGGCCCAGATTCCTGATCCTGTTTTAAGCCCAGCTCATCATTTAAATCAAGAACAGCTCCAGGGTTTCTCTGTAATCCATGGAGATCTCCATCCTGTGAGAATTCCACGCAATCCTCATGCTGGATCATCCTTGGAGCCTGTCTCTTCCCTGAAAGGTGCCACATCTGCCCACAGCTGGTTCCTCACTCGGCACCGGTTATTTTAAGCCAGGCAAGAATAAGCAGGAGCCCAGCCCATTCCAGCCGTGCAGGATCCATGGATTTATTGCCGCATCCCATAAAACCGAGCCGTGAAATCCCATCTGTCACCGAGGGAATGAGCAGTTCCTTGTTCGGCACCTCCCAGCCACATTCCAGCAGCAGGACAAGGAACCATTGTAACCGCTCCGAGGTTATCCAGCTCCAATTCCCACCTTCCTTGTTCCCAGCTTCTCCTTTCATTCCATTTCCACTCCATCGGAATGTCCTTGTTGCTGGAGAATCCAACAGAAAGTGAGGTTTGGTCAGTTCTCGTTTTTCCTGAGGGAATCTGCCCATTTTTCATGGATTTGTGCTGGAAAATCGGAGTAAGTGGGATTGGAAGGCACCTCTGGATATCCTTGGATCCATCGTTGTCTCCCAATTCTTTGCTTTCAAGGAGCTCTCCATAGGAATTTGGGATCTGACCGGATTCCCAGCTCTTTTTGGGGTTAAAAAATACAAACAGTGCCCAATCTGACAGGTCACAGAGGGAAAACTCCACATCCACAAAAAGGACCTGGAATATATCCAGGATGAAAGGAGTTCTGTCTTTAGAGCAGTGCCATGAGAGGAAAAAGAGGGAAATTGGGATCCCAAGTGGCTGAGCTTGATCCCTGTTTTCTCTCCTCTCCATCCTCTCAGGAAATCCAAGGAAGTTTACCTGGAATTTCTGGAGTGGAGAACTGAGGGTTGCCCAGAATTAGGAAAATTGCTGCCTTATCCTGCTGCTGACCTGGTTTTCCATGTGGATTCCTCTGGGACACGGCAGGGTGGGATCTGCTCCTCTTGGGATCCTCTGGAGCAGCAGGATCCAGGTCTTGCTCCGAGTCACATCCCTGTGACAGAGCTGGTGTCACTTTGGCCCTCACAGACTCTGGGATGGGGGAAGAACCTGGAGCTGCTGGAGGACTTGGAGGAAAACTGCAGTTTCCAGCCTTTACTTTGGAAAAACAGGAAAATGTCTGGATATTCAGCATAAATCAGTGGCTTTTGGGGGTTTAATCCCAGACATTTCATCCTCTCACAGAATTCCAGGATGTTTTGGGTTGGAAAGGAATTTAAGGATTATCCCATTCCATGGGAAGGGACACCTCCCACTATCCCAGGCTGCTCCAAGCTGGCCTTGGACACTTCCAGGGATCCAAGGGCAGCCACAGCTGCTCTGGGAATTCCAGATCGTCTCCTCCCCACCTTCCCACCTTCCCAAGATCCCATCCATCCCTGCCCTCTGGCAGTGGGAAGCCATTCCCTGTGTCCTGTCCCTCCATCCCTTGTCCCCAGTCCCTCTCCAGCTCTCCTGGAGCCCCCTTAGGCCCTGGAAGTGGCTCTGAGCTCGCCCTGGATCCTTCCCTTCTCCAGGTGAACATTCCCAGCTCTCCCAGCCTGGCTCCAGAGCAGAGGAGCTCCAGCCCTGGGAGCAGCTCCGTTGATTCCGCTGGACTCTCTCCAGCAGCTCCACGTCCTCCTGATGTTGGGATCCAGAGCTGGAGGCAGCTCTGCAGGTGGGGAATCACCTGAGAGGGGCAGAGGGGCAGAATCCCATCCCTCATCCTGTGTCCCACCCTCGGGGTCAGCCTTAGAGCAGGGGGGTTCTCCCACCAGGGCACATCCAGCCCCTCATCCATGAGCATCCCAAATCCTTCTCCTCAGGGCTCTCCATCCATTCTCCACCCAGTTTGTGTTTGTGCTTGGGTTTGCTCCCACCTGGATCCAGGATCTCGCCCTTGTTGAACCTCATGAGATCCCTCACAATGAGATTCCTGAATTCCCATTTTTACTGCTGCATTCTTGTGCATATATCCATGTACTATTCCTGAAAATCAGGAATAACTCCTGTAAATTGGGAATAATTCCCCTGAAATCCATGACACTCAGACAAACCGGGATCAGGGCTCCTCACTGGAATTTGTGCCGAGGGTTTTTCCCTCCAACCTCCTTCAATGCTCTCTTGTCCACTTCCCTTTTCAATTTAGCCCCCAAATCCTCATTTCCTTTCCCATTTTTCCCTGTGGGCATTCCCAGGGGCAGGATCTGCAGCAGGAGCTGCGGGATTAACCCACTCCAGGTTGGACTCCAGACAAAGAGGCTGCACAAGCTCCGGGAGAGCCTGGACTGAGATATTGGATTCAAAGCATTCCCTGGCTCCCTCGGACACCGGGAAGGTCTCCTCTGTCGGAGAGTTTTTCCCTGTGGCTTCCAGCACACACATAATTTTTGGGAACGAGGCCCCAGGGCCCTGCTGGAGCAGGGAACTGTTTTGATTGTAACAGGCTTTGATTCAGAGCAGCCAGAAATTATTTATTTTCCTTCAGCTTCCCTCCCCCCCTGCATTCCCAGTCGGGATTGAGGAGCTCTGTTTGCCCAGGGGCTCCTCGGTACCTGGGATGAGCAGAGGGATCCTGCTGGAGCAGGACACCAAATCTTGGATTTCAGATGCTCCCAAATTTTTTCCCCTCTCCTATTCCCTGCAATTTGTGCTGGCAGAAAGGGAAAGAGAAGGCTCCAGGGAAAACTTAGAGCTGGGGAGGGACTTGGGACAAGAGCTGGAGGGACAGGACACAGGGAATGGCTTTCCACTGCCTGAGGGCAGGGAAGGATGGGATATTGGGAAGGAATTCCTGGCTGGGAGGGTGGGGAGGGACGTTGGTCCCTTTGCAGGAAATCTCCCTGCCAGGAGTGATTCCCTCTGCACTCCCCGCAGGAATGACGAGGAATTCCACATGGTCCCGATGTTCTTGCCATAAATCGGTGAAAGATGAGCAAAGCTCTTCCCTCTTCCTCAGTTTCCAGAGTATTTTGGGCTGAAAATGTGCCCAAGGAGATGCTCCCATGGCTGGAGGGAATGTCAGCAGCATCGCAGCTCTTGGATTGGGATCACTGAAATCCCATTGCTGTGACCTCTCCCTTCCTGCAGAACCCCAGGCCTTGGCTGGATAATGGGATTTCCACCCATGGCAGAGGGGTTGGGAGTAGATGATCCTTTAAGGTCCCTTCCAACCCCAAAAATTCCATGGTTTTATGATTCCGTGATTGTGTTTAATTAGGTCCGCCTTTAATTTGGTCTCTCTTGGCAACCACTGATGATTCCACACGAATCCTGAGGGAATTCTTGGAGCTTTGCAAAGTGACCACTCATCATTTAATGCTCTCAAAAGACTGGAGGTGAATCCCAAAGTTACCAAAACCACTTTGAGATCCATGTTTGGGAACCATGACCACCAATTCCTTGGCTTGATGCTCCAGCTGAGGTGGAGCTCTGGAAAATTCCAGGACAGCAGATGAGACATGTAGATAAGGAAGAAGGTGATAAAACATCAGAAGAGGTTTCCCAGAGCAGCTGCCATTGGATCCCTGGAAGTGTCCAGGGCCAGGTTGGATGGGGCTTGGAGCAGCCTGGGATAGTGGAAGGTGTCCCTGCACATGGAATGGGATGATCCTCAAGGTCCCTTCCCACCCAAACCATTCCATGATTCAGAGTTTTTCCTGCTCCCCACTGAATTTCTGGCTGATTTTTCCATGACCACAGCACAGTGAAGTGACCAGGGATGGATTTGATTGTTGGCCCAGATTTTTGGGAATATGAGAACCGAAGCTCTGGAGCTCTGCTTGGATTGACCTCCAGCAGGCAGTGACAGGCATCTCATCCCAACACTGGGACAAATGCCTGGGACTGGGACAACCCTGGCACTGTCTGGAAATTTCCCATTTCACACAAACTTGGGAATTTTTTGTTCAAACATAATTTTGTGAAACCCTGTATTCCCTTTCCAAATCCTTTCCAGGATACATTTTTTGGGTCCATTTCCATTGATTCCTTTTGGAGCTGTCACTTCCATGGCTCATCCTATGTTTCCTTGGATGGGCCCTGGCTCGATGATGTCCTTGGAGATGGATTGTGGCCTCTTCCCTGGATGAGGCACCGGAATTCCTGACTGGAATGACAGCGACAAAAAGCCAAACCAGCTCAGTCTGATCTCTCTTGTCCTTGGAGGAAACAACAGCTCGCAGGATTTGGGAAGTGTGAGACCCCTCATTCACACCAGGAGTTCAGGCTGATCCAGGTAATTCTGGTTTTTCTCTTAAAACATGGTTCCAATGTCTGGCAGAAATTTTGGAGTGGAAGAATCCAATATTTCAACTTCTCCTCCTGCCGAGATGGGAGCAAACACGGCAAGGAGCGAATTTGGCCATCGGGATTTCCATGGCCATCACTCACCAGCGCAGGGACACCAGTCTATGAGACGCCAAACCCTCCCTCTGCCCAGTTTGCCAACTGGGAGAGGACTTGGAGGGAATCCTGAGACAACCAGAACTGGGAGCTCTCACCCCATCCCCATGTCACCTCCATCCTGGAATGACTGAGGAGCAGGAGATGATCCACAGCATTCCAACCTCCCATCAGCTCCACGCTCCTAAAAGCAGCAAAATCCCATTCACAAATTCCTTTATTTCCACTTTGCTCCGTGGGATTCCTTCCAGACCGTTGTAAATGCCTCTAAATTTGGGATCCTTTCAAATCCAGGCAGGATTTGGGCTCTGCACGTCGTTTCCCTGGTTGGCAGGGAATTTTCAGGGTGAATGAAGAAAGCTCCAAAGGCAAACCAAACCTCGGCTGAGTTTCGGTGACTGGAAAAGGAACAATTCATTCCCAGAGCTGTCAGGGCAGAGGTTTTTTTAGCCACCCCTCCTCTCACCAAATCGCAGAACTCATCCCTGAAAAAACACTGTGGGTCCATTTCCCTTCCCATCTAGAGTGTGGCTGGCATTCCTGGATGATTTATCCACGCATTTTTATGGATCACGCGTTGGGAGTTAATTCGGGCTTGTGACAGCTGCTTCAAACTCATCCATTTGGAAAAAATTCCTGCTGCCAGATGGATAAAATCAAGCTGATCCCTGTTTCTTGTAATGTTCGGGATGACAGCGGCTGTCAGGAACTTCAAATGTTTTTCTTCTGATTCCAGTCCAACTTTTGGGTTGTTTTTCTTGGGTTTCACTTGTGGACACTCAACTGCAGGAAATCAGAAGTCTTGAGTGGGATGGGTGCATTTATAGAACCCTGGAATGGTTTGGGTTGGAAGGACCTTAAGGATCGTCCCATTCCCCCCCCTGCCATGGGTAGGGACACCTCCCACTGTCCCAGGCAGCTCCAAGCCCCGATGTCCAACCCGGCCTTGGACACTTCCAGGGATCCAGTGGCAGCCACAGCTTCTCTGGGAATTCCAGCACAATCCCTCCCCATCCTCCCAGCCAGGAATTCCTTCCCAATATCCCATCTATCCCTGCCCTCTGGCAGTGGAAAGCCATTCCCTGTGTCCTGTCCTTCCATGGCTTTGTAGTCAGACTCTCCATGTGATACCTCATCCCTCATTATCCTTTCGACATTGCTTGGATAACATGGACACTCCGGGAGAGTCCTTTGGCTGGAATGAATTCCCAGGGTTTGCCATTGAAATATTTTCCTTCTTTATTTCTGTGTCTTGGAGTTTTCTTTCCACTTTGGGCTCTGCAAATCTTCAATGGTTGGTTTGGCTGTGCTTTAGAAACATCCACAGAGGGACTAAAGAAATGCTTTTTATTATTATTATTATTGTTCTTTTTTATTGCTATCTCCTTTCCAAATTTCTTTTTCCTTTGGGATTCTCTGAGGATCGGGATTCTCTGAGGATCAGAATCATCCTGAGATTCTTCTGCTTCTCTCGCTCAGCCTTGGCTCCTTCCAGTCGGTGGCTTTGGGTGCTGGGGAGGAGCAGTGGGAAGGTGACAAGCTCCGAGTCACAGCTCCCTCTCATCCCCTTGGGAAGAGCTGGGAAGGCTGGAAGGGAATCACATCCCACATTTGGGAAGGGAATCCGTGTGTGATCCTCTCTGGCTTTGAGCAGGAGTCAGCTTTGGAATGAGATGTGAAGTGTTCTGACTTATCCAACATCAGCATCCGGATGTGCCCCATGGCAGGAACCTCTGATTGGTGTTCTCAGGATGCTGAGAGGCCACACCCAAGATCCAGACTTGGATTTACTTTCCCCCCTTTTGGTTTGGAGCTCTTTGGATCCTTATTCGAATCACGGAATCATTAAATTTGGAAAAGATCTCCAATATCGAGGCAATCTCCCCCAGCACTGCCAAGACCACCACTGACCATGTCCCCAAGTGCCACATCCACATGGATTTAAATCCCTCCAGGAAGGGGGACTCCACCCCTGCCCTGGGCTGGACAGCTCTTTCCAGGAAGAAATATTCCCAAAATCCAGCCTGAACTCCTCCAGCCCAACTCGAGTGCAACAACTGCACATTCTCAGCCTCCTGTTGCTGCAAGGACATTCCAGACTCACATTCCTGATGTATCTCATCTCCAGCAGGACAGGAGATTCCCCGGATGATTTGGGAGCAACCTCAGTGGGGCTCAGGCTCTGAGTGGTCCTGTCAGCATCTTCCCAGATCCTGCCGAATTCCTGCTCCCTGGGATTGTGAATCACTCTAAAAACCGGGAATATGAGCCGAGGTGATGCGCAATTTATGAAATCCAACACCACAACACCACGGGAGCCGTAAAATCCAGGGAATTCTGGAGTTCGTATACACATCAACACCACGGAGCGAGGAGTCTCAGCGGGTGGATCCAGGGGAGGAAAAAAAGGCGTCTGGATATCTTGATATCAATAAAGTGTCAGCAATTTGGAAGGAAAACATGGAAAAAACACTGGAGGAATTGCCCAAAGGGCTCCCTCGGCCCTTAGGAAAATTAAAATAACAATTCAGTTTGTCAAACAAACTGCGGATGTTTTCCCGGGATTTTTCAGAGTCATCTGGAATATATTAAGGGGAAAAGAGATGTCAGAAAGTCGGGAATCAGGATCAAGTAGCAGATGACATTTCAATTTTGGATCTCACTTCCGTGAGCATGGAACTCATAAAAATAACCTGGATATCGGGCATGGAACACGCCGGCACATGTAATCAGTTCTCCAGGGATTTTGGGAATGAAACACATGGATCATTTAAATTGCACCTAAGGGAGATCCGAGCAGGATCTGAATCTTGGGAGAAGCCTCTGGTTCAGCACTGGAAGAACTGATTTTAAATGACCAGACCTCACTCTGAATGGCATTTTGGATTCTGGAAATGGTAATGTTTTCCGTGGTGGGATAATCTCTGTCCCTGCTCTGATGTGGGCTGGATCCTAGAAGCAGAGTCACAAAGGTTTGCTTGGAAATCTGTCTGGAACAGCCCAAGAGATCCAGCTTTTATCTCCTGATCCCACTGTTGGGCAAGAGGGATCATGTCTGGGATCTGTGGTGAGATTCCGGGCTGGTGCTGACTGCTGGGATCCAGTAAGAGTCCCCATTCCTGGAGGGATTTAATATCCCCGTGGATGTGGCATTTGGGGACGTGGGTGAGTGGTGAGGAATGGTTGGACTCAATCTTGGAGGGCTTTTCCAACCTCAGCGATTCCGTCCTTCTGTTACTCCAAGTCTACCACAGAGAATTCCATCCTAAATGAGTTTTCCCTTCCTAAAAATAGGGAAGCACTGGGATAATGGCTTGTTGTGGAAGAGGCAAAGAGCAGCCACTCTCTCTGCACCACTGGGATTATTCAGAGGTTTTTACACCTCTCATAAATCATCATTTTCATGGAATGAGGAGGGTCAATCCTTCCCCATCCGGGGTCTGCTCTGCCCCACTCACCATCCTCATGGTTCTGCTCGGAACGAGGGCAGGCTGTTTCCATGGATTTAGCAATCCGAGTTTCCTTGATTTTTTTCAGTGATGTCCTTAATGGACATCACCCATTATCCCAATTAATGGGGATTTTCCTTGGGGTGGCAGGGGCTTTTGAAGGTGCAAAGGTTCTATTTGTGTGCGGAGAACCTCTGGAGAAGGGGAGAAGGGAAGAAGGAAAAAAGGGGAAAAGGGAAGAAGGAAAAAAGGGGAAAAGGGAAGAAGGGAAGAAGGGGAAAAGGGAAGGAGAAGGGAAGAATGAAAGAAGAAGGGGAAAAAGGGAGGAAGGGAAGAATGGAAGAAGGGAAGAATGGAAGAAAGGAAGAAGGGAAGAAAGGAAGAAGTGAAGAAGAAGAAAAAAGGGAAAAAGGGAAGAAAGGAATAATGGAAGAAGGGGAAAAGGGAAGGGAAGAAGGAAAAAGGGAAAAAGGGAAGAAGGGAATTATGCCTTCATGCAAGCCAGGGAAAATGGCCTGCACATCCCAGTGACAGAAAATCACGGAATTAGAGAATCATTAAGGTTGGAAAAGACCCTTTAAAATCAAGTCCAACCATCAACCCAGCACCGCCACCATGATCACCATGACAACGTGTCCTCAAGTGCCACATCCACACTTTTTGGAACATTTCCAGGGATGGTGATTCCACCACTGCCCTGAGCAGTCTGTTTCAATGATTTACCCCCCTTTCCATGAAAAAAAATTCCTAATATTTAGGAATATAAACCTCTTTACGTGCCTGCAATGTGTTTCACACGGTTTTAATCTTGAGTGAGGAAAGAGAGGGAAGAAGTGGTGATGAGGCAGGTCCAAAAACTGGGAGAGACACTGGAAAGAGGACATTGGGAATTCCAGCTTGCTGCTTTCCTCAACTTATGGTTTTGCTGCCTCCTAAATTCCTGTAACTCCTGGACTGAATCCAGCACCATCCTCCAGGAGCTGAATTTGAACCTTTGCTCCTGGTGAAAACCATTGGACATGGCAGCACCTGCACCGTGAAGGGAATTCATGGAAAACATTTTGGAAATCTGGGAGCAGCACCCAAACCTCCTGTGGGATGTGCTGCAACCACGAGCTGATGTTCCCACTCCCTCCCTTGTGGCACCGTTTCATTCCATAGGGGTAACATATTCCTGAATTTCTTCTCTGTGACCTCTTGCAAAGGGAACTGAGCTGAGTTTAAAATTTGGATTATTCCAAGCTTAACTTTAGGCAGCCTTAGCCAAGGGGTGATGGATTTTGCCTCTAAAACCTTGGATGTGTTTCCCACCCCACATCTCCTGGGTGCCCTTGGTGCTGTCATTGTAGCACTGATGACATTTCCATGTCTGAAATTGTAACGGAGACATTTCCGTGGAATACCTGGAGCATTCCTGCCCCGTGTCCTAGCCACACTTCCAGTGATCCCAGCCCAAACAGAAGCCTCACTCTTGTGGCCATGGAGCGTTTTTCCTTCCCTACGTTTTTGGCCATTAAAGTCTCCGCTCCCTTTCTAAATCTGGCGCTGGGACTGGGCTTTGCAGACTTTGGCAAAGGTGAATTCCACAGGATGTGGGGCCATTTCCTCTAATTTCCCTTAAATATGGCCACTAGTTAAGTTTTACGGACTGTTTTCCCGACTCTTTTCCTGTTCTCATTTCAGGGAGCGGGAACGGCGGCACTGCCAGCGGCTCTTTTTCCCTTTTTCCAAAGGTTTCATTCACTCCCAGTGTCTCTGCACAGAGCACTGGGATGTGCTGGATAAGGCTGAGATTTTGGTGTCCTCCACTCTCCTCCTCCCTCAGTCCAATCCCACTTCCCCCTGGAATTTCCAAGGTCGGGTTGGACAAGGAGCAGTCTGGGACAGTGGGAGATGTCCCTGCCCATGGCAGGGGGTGGCACTGGATGATCTTCACAGTTCCTTCCCATCCAAACCATTCCAGGATTCCATGATAAGAGAAAAAGCCAGGAACGGCATCCCATCAAACCATGGGAAGGACAACAAAGTGATGCTCTCCGTAGATGGAACTGTAAATGTTTATTTTCACTCTGTCATTTTTTTCTTTATTTCTTCTTCTTCTTCCCAGAAAGAATTCCCTGAATCCCAGCTCTCCACCCCAGTGGAAGGAGGGATGGACCTGCAGCAAGGGCCATACTAGGAGTGAACAGCCTTCCCAGAATTCCAAGGCTGGAACTGAAGGAAAAACACTCTGCAAAGGTTCCCAGGCCAAAGCCCTGGGGCAACTGAAAGCTAAATTAAAAGGGGAAAAAAAAATGAATATTCCCTATTAAACCCAAACCCCAAAGCCTAAGGAAAACACTAAAAGCAATGATTAATATGACAACTGGGCAGCTTTCCCTGAAGACCTGAATTCCCATCAGGATAATCAAATTTGTCTTAAAAATGATAAATAGAGCTACCACTGACCTAAAAATGTTCCTTGATCCCACCACGCTCCAGCTCTTCAAACAGTGGCTGCTTCATCGGGGAAAAAAACCCATTTAAATAAACAAATCATATAAAACAAAACCCACAGGCCCGACACGGATTTTTTCAACGTTCCCTCAGTCTTTTTTGGCTGTTCCGTTCCCTCCCTGGTGTCCAGGTGTAAACAATTCCCAAAAAGAGACGTCTGTATCCCTGAATTCCAGCAAAGGTAGCGCTTTGTCTTTCTTTCCCAAGAAGGCTCTCTTTGTGCGGAGTTTCTCCACCAAACCCGGCGATGTTTGGGCCTTTTGATTATTTTTCCCCTTCTTTTTTTTTTTTTTTCCCAACATTTTCCCGTCTCCTTCCATTGGTGGCTCCAGATTCCTGAATGAGATTCCTCTTCCTCTGGCACAAGGCTCTCCCATCATCTTTTTCACTGCCTGCTCCCCACAAATCCCACATTCCTTGGCAAAGCATTGGGCTTCATTCCTACACTCCCCGTGCTCCTCAGAGATGGTCTGGGGGCATCAGGGCTTTCCAGGAGAGGATGGAAAGGGATCTTTTACATGGATCAAATCCCACGGACTGTCCTTGAGGAGAAGGCCATGCTCTTTGGGCAGCAGAATTCCTGTAGGAGAAAATCATGGAATGCTTTGAGTTGGAAGGAATTTAACGCTCATCAAGTTCCACTCATTCCATGGGCAGGGACACTTCCCACTATCCCAAATTTCTCCAAGCCCCATCCAACCTGGCCTTGGACACTTCCAGGGATCCCAGATCCACAGCGTCTCTGGGAATTCCAAGAAATCAATACCGTGATTCCAGTAAATTCGCTGCTCCAGGTGTTACCTACAACTTCCTTCTGCTCTGATCCAACATTTTTCTCAGGGAGAGTCCCACATTGTGGGAATGTCCAAGGATTGATTGAAACTGGGATTTCATTTTCCTTTCATTGCCTAACCCACAGATTTCTTTTCCAAAGGAGCCCTCTGGGCACCGTTGGTCATCGTGGGAACAAGACAGGATTTTCCATTGGTCCATCTCATCCTTGGGTGGCATTTGGATCCCTGGGATGAATCGCCCGGGTTCTTTATTTCCAGCTGCCTCAGTTTCCCTGGGTGGCCACATTTTCCTGGATTTGGTGGATTAGGAACCACAGTCCTTGCTCTTCATTTGGAATCTTCTTGGGATATGAAGTAATGGACACAGGGAATGGCTTCCCAGTGCCAGAGGGCAGGGATGGATGGGATATTGGGAAGGAATTCCTGGCTGGGAGGGGGGGGAGGGGCTGGAATGGAATTCCCAGAGCAGCTGTGGCTGCCCCTGGATCCCTGGAAGTGTCCAAGGCCAGGTTGGAGGGGCTTGGAGCAGCCTGGGATAGTGGGAGGTGTCCCTGCCCATGGAATAGGATAATCCTTAAGGTCCCTTCCAACCCAAACCATTCCAGGATTCCATCACTCAGCTGAGATTCCCAAGTTTCTGTTATTTATCCCTTTCCAAGAGGTACCAGCTTCCCCCAGGAGAGCCAGTTGTAGCTCCTTCTGTGAATCCTTCCACGTTTTCCAGTTTATCCAGAAAGTCTGTGGCGCTTCCCTAATCTTAATCCAAAACCTGCCTCCAGCGAATACTCCAAAATCCCAACAGTTCCCACTGGGTCCTGTGCATTTAAGAATCCAAAATTTATTGGGAAAGAGAATTTCTCTAATAATTTATTATTAGATAAATATTCTATTCTATTCTATTCTATTCTATTCTATTATTATTTTTAAGGCCAATATATTATTAGTCATAAAAGGATAAAAAACCTCAGAGCACTTGATCCCCTATCAGCTCTGATAAGGACCCGGAATAAAACCCAGGTGATAAGAGGAGCCCCATGGTTGACCTGATTATTTTAATCCTTTGGGAAACAAGGAAAAAGGTTGGGAAGCAGCAGGGAGTGGCAATGAGAGTTAAGAGGCAGGGAATTGGTCGTTCATTCACCTCAGGGTTTGCTTCTCCATCCCGTCCAGGTTTTTTTATAAAAGATCCTTCCCAGCTTTATCCCAAAACCCCTTTTTTCTCCCTTCTGCAGTGAAGGAGATGCAATTATTCCATTCAGAGCTTCCTTGGGAATAATTTATGGCTCCGGATGAAATTATTGCTGCCTCTAGACTCCAAGGATGTCTCTTCTCCCTGGATATGGAGCAGAGTTCGGGGATAAACCTTTAAAGTCTTCTAGTTCCTATAAAAACAGGATACACCTCTTAAATCCTCTAGTTCCTATAAAAACATTCCTTATTTTTAGCAAGAAAAGGGAAAATCTGCCACGGAGAATTTTCGGAGCGACTGGGAGATTATGAGGACAAAGGGTTCCATTTCCCACTGGGAATCAGGGATGAAAGGAGGAGGTGGAAAAACACCAGAACCACTTTTATTCGGGATTGGGAGGTTTTGGGCTGATCCATCTGGGATCTGGGATGGCAAAGGCACTGGGAAGGGTAAATTCCCGTTGTCTCTGGTGTGAAGGTGTTTCTCTGGCGTGGGGAAGGTTTATTCCAATAAATAAAAGAGGAATTGTCCTGAGAAGTCTCTGTGTCCAAATGTCTCCTTTTCCAACAGAACGAAACCCAGCAGGGTCGGGATTAGGACTCGTGGTGGGGAGAGAAACTCGGGAGAGAAGGGAGAAACACAAGGAGAAAAGGCTGGAAAAGCAGAAGGAAAAACAAAGGGAAATGGGGAGGAACACAGGGAGAAAAGGCTGGAAAAGCAAAAGGAAAAAGAAAGGGAAAAAGGGAGAAACTCAGGGAGAAAAGGCTGGAAAAACAAAAGGAAAAGGGGAGAAACAAAGGGAGAAAAGGCTGGAAAAGCAGAAGGAAAAGGGGAGAAACACGAGGAGCAAAGGTTTGAAAAGCCAAGGGGAGAAGGGAGAAACTGAGAGGGAAGAAACAGAGAGAAAAGGCTAGAAAAACAGAGAGAAAAGGGAGAAAAGCAAGGGGGAAAGGCTGGAAAAGCAGAGGGAAAAGGGAAGAAACCCAAGGAACAAAGGCTGGAAAATCCTCCCAGACACAAGAGATTTTGAGAGCAGAGATTTCAAGGGATTCCCCAACGTGAAATCCCAGCACAGAAGGAGCTGCCTTGGCTTCCTGGGAATTCAGGGGATCCAAGAGATCCTCCTTTTCCCCGTGATTTCTGTGTTCACCTTCCTAACTTCAGGATTGGGCCTTCTCCCAAGTCCTGGAGGCTTTTCCCTGTTCCAGCATTCCCAGAACACCTCAAGGGTTAATCCAGCAGGATGGGGCTGGGAAGGGGGATCCATTTTCCTGCCTGGAAAGCGGTGGCACGAATTTGTAACCTGAGCCGGGCTGGGGATGAACAGAGGAGCCCCGGCATCGATTCCCAACCTGGAATATGATCCCATGCTCAGCTTGGAATATGATCCTGAAATCCTCACGTGTCCTTGGTATCCCTTCTCCAGCAACACCTCCGGGACTTTTCCCACCCCCTCCGGGAGCCAGGCACTCGTGATGCTCTGCCAATCCAGAATGTCCAATCCGAGGATGCCCCCAGAAATCCTAAAAACACAGAGGTGGCTCTGGAAGAGCCTTGGATGCTGTTTGGGAAGCAGGGATTGGGAATAGCTGTGTTGGGAGAGGGCTCTTTGCTGCGGCTTCGTCTCTGGGGTGGATGGGACCCCACCAAAAAAAAACACCAAAAAGGAGATGTCAGCTTCTCCTGCTCCCAAGGGATTCGGGGATTTTTTTGGGACAGGCTGTTCTCGAGATGTGACATTCCAAGGTGGCTTTGTCCTGCGGGAGATTCCAGCTTTTTTTTTTTTTTTTTTTTAAGGATTTGGAATTCCCCCAGGTGAGGTGCACCGGTCTTGGTTGATCCAAGAACTCATCTGAAGTTCTTCTCCAGCTGCCAATTTTTAAAGGAGATTTTTATGGAGAATTTAGTGAAGAAATCCCAAACCCTCCTCTTCCAAGCCTGGGTGGAATCCAAGTTTTTCTCTCCATTAATTGGGATATAACAGAGCCTGTGAGTCCCATCAGCAGGAGAGCCCCACAACAATCCCA
Source organism: Falcunculus frontatus (assembly GCA_013398115.1). Classification (NCBI taxonomy): domain Eukaryota; kingdom Metazoa; phylum Chordata; class Aves; order Passeriformes; genus Falcunculus; species Falcunculus frontatus. The sequence goes on from VZRV01001963.1 coordinate 16,389, forward strand.
ATCCAAGGATCCTTGTGCACTTTCCCGATTTAACACCTTTTTTTTCCATGTAAGATTCCTCCTTGTCCTGTTCCAAGTACACTTCCAGCCCCTTCAGAGGCCAAGCAGGCTCCAATACTTCCATTCACTCCTTGGAAAATTTCAGGAATCATAAACAAAGGATTAACACTAAAATTGAAGGAGCACCTCGTTCTGTTGCTGCCGGATCACTTTAATTCCGAGTTGGGAATTCAACCTGAATCCTGCAGAAGCAAAACTGACGGGAAGATCATCCCTCCTTCCCAAACTTCACCACCTTGACCCAAATTCCTGGATTTTTTTACCTTCTTTCTTCCCAGCCTGTTTTCCGCGTGTTGTTCCACATTTGGCTCCGATGACTTCCTCCAGTGTGGATCCATCCTCTCGGCATTCCGAGGAACCGGGATCCGACTCCATCCTTCCTTTTCTCCCTGCTCAGCCAGCGACAGCTGGGCCCACTCCTGGTGTTTGCATATTTTTCCCTGGAAAAGCCCCAGTGGGAAGCGGAGTCCCGTGGCCCATGGAAGGCCTTTGACTCCGCAATTATCTCCGGGTGCTGCTAATCTGTTCCGAGTGGGATTGGCCGTGCCTGGAACGTGCCTGTGGCTTTCCTGAGCTCCGGCTCTTTGCTGTGGTTTTGGCCCTGCTGAATCCCGCAGCGCTCGCAGGAAGAGCCGGAGCAATTCCCAGGAAAAGCCGGAGCAATTCCCACATTCCGCTTTCTCTCTTCCTTCGCTTTTTCCCTGGCGTTTTCCACGTTTTGGCTCTGAAATTCCTGGTGGAAATGGGATGCTCCACGTTCGCTTCTCTTTGGGTGTGAAATGAAGATTATTCTCTGGTTTAAATTCATTATCCCTTTTTTTCCCCTCCTTCCCACCTCCTTTCCCTCTTCCTCTCATTTCCAGGCTTCTCCGCTCCTGTAATTTTCCTAAAAACTCTGCTATTCCTGCTTGTCAGGGTGTTTGGGGCTCAGCACCACAAGGAACCTTCCAGTGGAATCAGAGATCCCTTTAGGAAGTGTCCATTTATAAAATATTCCATGGAAAGCACTGAGGGAGAGCAGCTCTGGAGGGAGAGGCAGCACAGCCTTTATTTATAGTTGGAATTTCTTTGCACAGAAAGTGTAGACACCTTTTCAGGTGCAGTTTTTCCTTCCCTGCATACAGGAGAAACGACAAAACATGCATGTCGGCATTTTTTGCAAGCATTTGCCTCATTGGGTGTTCCTCAAGAAATTAAAACAGACAATGGTCAACTTATAGAGGACGAGCCCTTGATACATTTCTGAAGAATTGGGGTATTCGCCACATATTTGGCATTCCTAACTCTTCTATGGGACAAGCCATCATTGAAAGAACACATCATACCCTAAAATCCCTTTTGGATAGACAGAAAAGGGGGGAGGCAGAAGCTACACCTCAGATGCGGTTGAACAAAGCTTTGTATATTTTGAATTTCTTGAATAGCTCTTTTGCAGAACCTACTCCACCAATTATCAGGCATTTTTCAAATAGTACTCAGGCAAAATTGAAAGAAAACCCTTTAGTCTTAATCAAAGATTTAGAGACTGGAAAGATCGAGGGTCCATTTCAACTAATAACCTGGGGCAAAGGGTATGCTTGTGTCTCAACAGGTGCAGGACCGAAGTGGATTCCAGCAAAAAACGTGAAACCCTACCGAGTCCAGAAACAAGCAGGAATCGACTCCGAGAACAGAGAAACACTCCCTGTACTCTGGATTCCCACAAGAAAGCATCAAACTCACCCTGCTGGGGGGAAAAAGAATTCCCAGCAAAGAGAAAAGAGCAGATAATCAAGATCTTTTTAATCCTAGATTTATGATCCAGGCTGGGGAATATCAATTCCAGGTTATCCAGTGAGTCCGACTGTAAAATCCTCATTTTTAAGAACCTCATTTCCCTCTCAGAAGAAGCATTTTTCAGAAAGACTCAGAGGAAACGGAAAATGACACTCAAAGGCCCCATTTTTTGGGATAATCTGCCTTGTTTCCAGAGGATTATTTCCCATTGCCATGAAAAAGGTGCAGGAAGAGCTGCTTGGAACATGTCTAAAATTCCTGTTCTGCTTCCACACCCTCTGGAGCCATCTCTGGATTTTCCATAAATGGTTTTCCTGCTGCAGATTTGTACAAACTCTGACTTCTCCCATGTCAGGAGAAGACGAGACCCCAGAGGCCTCTTTTATTTCCAGCCCCGCGTGATTGCCTAAAACATTTTGCATCATCCGTTATCTCCACTTCCATCATTCCAAGCAGGAATTCCGGCTGTCCGCAAGGCTTTGCTCCATTATTGGGTATCTCTGTTTGGGTTCAAATCCATGGAGTCGGCTGCTCAGCGGCCATGGAAAATCAAGTGGGAGCTGGCAGAGGGATATTTTGGGATTGGGAACAGTTGTGCTTCCTTGGCTGATGGCCAGGGCTCCGTAAATATGGAATGGGACAATGGAATCATCCCTTTTGTGTCCAGGGCAGCACAGGAATGGAAAAGGTCTAGACTTGGAGCTAAAAAAATCTGCAGGAATGATCCCGATCACTCTCCAGCAGTTGGGTTTGTTGGATTTCCCTGGAATTTTGCACAATCGAACCCTTGGCTGGTCGGTACCAAAGGGAGAAGGAAGTGGCTCCTTTTCCTGGTGGGACTGGGACGTTCCTGACTCCCCATCCTCCTTCCAAGGGTCCAGCTCCTCCCAGAATCATGGAATGGTTTGGTTTGGAAGGGACCTTTAAAGGTGATTTCGATTCATGACCCACCTGGGAAAGAGCTTAATCCCTGTCTGGAGTTTAATTCCCAAATCTCTACGGAGAGGAGGAAAATCCTTCCTTCGGGTCAGCTCCAGGGGCTTCCCTTTTCCTTCCCTCTCCTCATTTTGCAGGGGGATTCTGGATTCTCCCATATAAACTGTAATTCCAATAAGGCCAAGAAGCTGTTCCTGAAGGAGAAGACACTCCTGAAATCTCCCAGAGCTCCCAACTCCTGTCAAATCCTCTGGCTCAGGAGAACTGGGAATGGTTTGGATCTGAAGGGACCTCAAGGATCATCCAGTCCCACCCCATGCCATGGGCAGGGCCACCTTCCACTATCCCAGGCTGCTCCAAGCTCCGATGTCCAACCTGGCCTTGGACACTTCCAGGGATCCAGGGGCAGCCACAGCTTCTCTGGGAATTCCATCCCAGCCCCTCCCCACTCTACCACCAGGAATTCCTTCCCAATATCACATCTAAATCAGGCTCAGTCCAGTATATCCAGGGAGTTCTCAGGCACATTTTGGAACTTTGTGCGGGTGAAGAACAACTTCCAGTGGGTGCTGAGTGCGTGACCACCACGCTGAGAGCATCAAAATGGAATCATGGAATCCTGGAATCCTCTGAGTTGGAGGGGACCCATCGGGATCACTGACAGGGATTCGGGATGTGTCATTCCAGCTGAGGACATTGAGGACCACAACCCCCCTAAGGAGACATGGCCGTGGGCAGCCCAACCTTCTGTCCAGGCTGAGGAGAGCCAGAGCTTCCCAAAAAAGCTTCCCAAACTTCCAAGACCGTGGAGGAAAATCCAGGGATGAGTGGAATTTGTGCTACCCAAGGACACAGGTTCATTCCCAGTGCGGTTCCTGGTGATCCTTCACTCCAGCACCCTTAAAGGAATTTTTTTGGCTCATTGGGTGCATCCAACAGTTCCAGAACATCCAACAGCGCCAGTGAGCCCAGAAATTATTTTCCACGGCTGTTTTCCCAGCCTCTTTCCATGGATTATCCCTCACACTTGAACACCTTTCTAAACTAAACCTCACAGCTCCTTGGTGGCCACCTGGATGTTTATAGAGAAAAGCTTCCGGAATGGAGGGGAAGAAAAGACAGCAAAGGATCAAGAGGTGATTCCTCACCGAGATTCCACGGGCAGACCTGGATTCAGAGCAGCCTGCCTCTGTCTCATCCAGGAAAAGGGCTGTTGGGAATGACATCATGGGATACCCTGGTAATTCTGGAATTAATTTGGGGATCCAGCTCAGATTTCACTTGGCACATCCCTCAGGAGGTTTTTTTTAAACCTGGTGAGGAGCAGGGAGTGACGGCAGCTTGTTTCTCCCGCTGCACCCGCATCCCGTGGGAAATTCCCTCGAATTCCCAGTGTTGCTGCCTCACTCCTTATCAGCATCCCTGGAAGTTCAGAAGGTTTGTGGATGTGGCACTCGGGATGTGGTTTAGTGGTGGGTTCAAGGTTGGACTCGATGGTCTGAGAGGTCTTTTCCAACTCAAATAATTCCATTATTTATCCTGGCACTCATAGCAGGATTCTATTATCCTCTTTTTCCTGCTGTTTCCCCCTCCCATCTTTTATCTATCCCATTTATTCAAGACATTCCAGAAAGAACAGGATTTCTAGGGAATAATCCTCCTCCTAAGCATCTTTTTCCCATGGTTCACCTTGAAGCAAACCACTGGTTATTCCCAGAAAAATCAGGATTCTTTCCCTCCTCACTGGCTCTGGAAGGACTCCTCAGCTCTCGAAGATTCCCAAAGGATAATTTGGTTTTACAGAAGGATAATTTTCTTTCATTCACATTCTGGAATTCCTTCCTGATGGATTAATTCGGGATGAGAGTGAGATTTGCTTATCAGGGCTTACTGGATCACCTTCAAGCAATGAAAAAACGCCAAAATTTAAATTCTGGTTATGATTCCTGGGTTTGTCTCCAAGGGGGATCTGTTCTCGGGCAGGAAGAAGACACAAAATAAATCAGGAATGTCATTCCTGGCAGGCAGGGGAAAGGTCTGACTGTGGTTCCTCAGGATTTAATTCCTGGTCCCGTGGAAAGGGTTCAGTCCTGGTGGATCCCAAACCCAGTAACTTCCATTGCTTTTGTGAGAAAGCCATAAAATCCATAATTTTGTGGTAGAGAAGCACGGGATCAATTTGTGGTACATCCATGATCTTCAGGATGCCTTCCAGGGGGAAATAAGGAATTCATCAGATTAAAATCAGTCCATTAAATTAAATTATCTGGAATCTCTGCCTTTTTCTTTTTCTTTTTCTTTTTCTTTTTCTTTTTCTTTTTCTTTTTCTTTTTTTTTCTTTTTTTTCTTTTTTTCTTTTTCTTTTTCTTTTTCTTTTTCTTTTTCTTTTTCTTTTTCTTTTTCTTTTTCTTTTTCTTTTTCTTTTTCTTTTTCTTTTTCTTTTTCTTTTCCTTTTCCTTTTCCTTTTTCTTTTTCTTTTTCTTTTTCTTTTCCTTTTCCTTTTCCTTTTCCTTTTTTTCTCTTTCTCCTTCTCCTTCTCCTTCTCCTTCTCCTTCTCCTTCTCCTTCTCTTTCTCATTTCTCTCTTTTTTCCTTATTTTTTCCTTCTTTTTTCTACTGTTTTCCTATTTTCTTCTTTTTTCTCTCTTTTTTTTCCCCTCTTTCCTTTTACTCTTTTCTTCAATCTCTGTTCCCTGCAGAAATCCCAAATATCTCCCACAAACAACATCAGAGCCACTTACAGCCATGATCCCACATCAGAAATCTTTCGGAGCTGAGTTTTTACCACTCCCAGATGAAATTGTCTCTCAAGTCCAAGCAGGTTCATCCTCCAGCCATTGCTAGAAGAGAGCGGCACCTCCCTATTCCCAGGATTCCTTGGCCAGGATCCTCCATGGCCTGGCCGGCATGGTGAGATCAGAGGTCAGGGAGATGCTTTGGGACCATCTCCAAGCCTCTCCTCCTTGAGCTGCCCGGTGTCATTTCAAGATTATCCCTGCTTGGATCAGGTGCCAAACCCCACCAACGGGACTCATCCTATGGGAACGCGTCTCCCGACCATGGAAGGGGCTCACATTCCTGGGATTCTCATGAGGAGCCCCTCCTCCCCCATCCATACCCTCAGCAGGGGTTTCTTTTAGACATTGGCATGAAGTGAACTCTGAAAAGTGACCAAAAAGAGAATTTGAGCAAGTCTAGCTGGAAACCTCGAAATTCCAAAAATCTGCTTTTTCAGGTACCTGGAATTTAAAAATAAGGGCTCAAAGTCTTGTCTGAAGCCACGTGGACAAGCTCTGGCAGAAAATGGGATCAGCCCAAAAATCCAGGTGGGATCTTCCAACTGAAAGCAAAGGAAACACAAAAAACACGTGGAAAAGGAACTTGAAATATTCCCATTGGAGCTTTTTCCGGTGTTGCCAGCAGTGTTTGTAACTCAGAGCTCCTTTGGTTGATTTTTCCTGCTTGGATTTGGATACAGGCAAAGGAACAGGTGGAAAAGAAAACGGGACAAGGCTGGAGAGTCCATCCCAATCCCTGTATCCCTGGGACGTTGCTGTGTTTCCCACTCATCCCTACCCCTCTTTTTAAGGCCCAGAATATGGGATGGGATTGCTCCCACACCATCTGCGGGAATGACTTTGCCAACTGCCTTTGCCAAGCACGAAGGAATTGTTGGAATGGGGAAAAACACAGCTCTGGAGCCCGCGCATTTGATCTTGGATCCTGCCTCCATCCCAATCCTAAAATAAAGCAAGGAATTTGGATCCAATCGCAGACCCAGGCTGCGAGAGAGGAGCAGAATCCTCCGACCGCGGCGGATTTTCGTTTCTGGAGGCACATCTGGGCTGGATGTGCCGTTTCCTGATTCCAAGAGAAAATGTGGAGGCAAGATGTGTTCCCTGCTTGGAGCTCTCCGCCTGGCGGGATGGGAAGTGATGAGTGAGTGGGAGTGATAACCCAGGCTGGTGACGGGTTCCTGCGTGAGATCCCGGGATATTGGAGCAGGATTCAGGATTGCTCTGCTTTCCCTGTCTCGACGCCCCCTCCTGCTCCCGAATGCCAGAGGAGAGGAATGTCTACACCACAAAGCAGGCATGGTTTTCCTGAGTCCTCACGGCTTCTCCCTGCACTGCCGGGCCTGTGGATTATGGAAAATGGGAGGATTCATCCCTGTTAAAGCTGGATATGGACAAGCCGGATGTTCTGGATGATTCCAGCCTCCCTGGAAAGCTTTTATTGAAATTTAATCAATGATGATCTCATCCAACATTGATAAATCCCTGATTCCGAGATTTCCTGCTTGTTTCCGTGGGAATTTTGCAATCACCATCTGACCTGGAGACATTCAGAGCTGGATCCATCCTAGGATGATCCTGATGTGGACTAGGATGTGTTCACCTTCCACTGTCCCAGGGCGCTCCAAGTCCCATCCAACCTGGCCTTGGACACTTCCAGGGATCCAGGGGCAGCCACAGCTTCTCTGGGAATTCCATTCCAGTCCCTTCCCACCCTCCCAGCCAGGAATTCCTTCCCAATATCCCATCAAAACCTCGCGTCTTTCAGTTTAAATGACCTTGGCTGATTTGATAGTGAAGGAAACACAAAAGTAGCATCCCGGTTGTTGTATCTTCCAAAAATGTGGTGTTATCTGAGGAGGAAGATGCTGGGAAGAATGGAACATCATCCCAGGACAAATTATTCCTTAGGACAACTCCAATGAGGCAACGAGTCCTCACCTGTTCTCCCTCTCTGCATCTTCACAAATTCCAAGGAACTCTCCCAACCCCTCAGGGAAAGGCCCTGTGGGACATCAGAGCTTCTCCTCCCTGTCCTGCGCCTCTGCCACTGGCTCTGCTTCCCAGCTGGCACCATTTGGAGCCAGGAAAACGCGGGATTGGTTTCCGGAGAGATGAGTCTGAACAGCCCCTTGACGCAGCTGGGAGCAGATGTTGGGAGCCGTGGAGCTCTGGCACGGCTTGAATTCCGTAGGGAACACATGGATGAGGGAGGAGCAGACCTGATCGGAACTCTTAAACTGGGATGAAACATTCCTCTTTGGAAAGATGCTGGAATATTTCAACTTGTCACTTAGACCCTCTCTTTTTTCTCTGTTTTTTCCTAATTTTTTTTCTGGTTTCTAGTTGAGGTTTCACTTGCAAAATTTTGGGATGAAGCAAAAGCCAATTTTGGTTGAAATAAATAAAGTTCTGTGGGGATTTTTTTATTCCACGTTTTTTTTATTCCATGGATTTTTTTTTTTATTCCGTGGATCTGCATGGAGGTGGAGAGCAACCCTCCTGTTCAGGAAAGTTTACCTGATTTTTGTGTATTAAAAGAAATTATCTCACTGATTAAATCTTGCCCTGGGCTGTATTTCTGGATCATGGAATGTGTTTCTGGATCGTGGAATGTGTTTCTGGATCATCACGGAATGACACAACCGATAAAAAAATCAACAGAAATTCATGCCTGCTTTGAGTTAAAAATGGGATTTTTCCTAGGAATGGTGGAACTCTTGGACAAATTCAATCATTCCCTGGAAGACAAAGGAATGACAATTCCCAAGCTGTGTGGGCTTTTCCCACTCCGTACCTCAGCTGAGGAGTCTCTCCCATGTTCCACATCTTCCTTCGGGGTGTTCTGTGGATCCAACAAATCTTGGAATTCCTGGCTGTGTCAGATCGGTGCCATTCAACGTGACAACCACTCTCCCTAAAATAAATTCTTAATTCCTTAGTATTTTTACTCAACACTCTCCTGAGTCACCTGGGGTCAGGATGTTGATTCTGTTTGTCCCCAGCTTTATCTTGGCCACAAACTGGGTTTGCAAATAAAGGATCAGCCCGAAGGAATTCAGGGGATGTGACGTCGTTCCTCTGCTTTCCTGTGGGGCTGGAGCATCTTGCGAGTTGGAATAACACGAATTCTTCTCCTTCTTCACCTGGATCCTCCTGGTGCTGCTTCTGAGGTTGTTATGAGGGGCTGGAGCAAATCCAGGGGAGGGAATGGAGTTGGGAAGGGGCTGGAGAATTCCTGAGGGAGCTGGAAAGGGGCTGAGGCTGGAGAAAAGGAGGCTCAGGGGGGACCTTGTGGCTCTGCACAACGCCCTGACAGGAGGGGGCAGCCAGGGGGGGTCGGGCTCTGCTCGCAGGGAACAGGGACAGGAGGAGAGGGAATGGCCTCAGGCTGGACCAGGGGAGGATCAGGGTGGAAATTGGGAATATTCCCAAACGGGACACCCAGGAGAGCTGGAGAGAGACTGGGGACGAGGGATGGAGGGACAGGACACAGGGAATGGCTTCCCACTGCCAGAGGGCAGGGATGGATGGGATCTTGGGAAGGAATTCCTGGCTGGGAGGGTGGTGAGGGATTGGGCTGGAATTCCCAGAGCAGCTGTGGCTGCCCCTGGATCCCTGGAAATGTCCAAGGCCAGGTTGGAGCAGCCTGGGATAGTGGGAGGTGTCCCTGTCCATGGCAGGGGTGGCACTGGATGATCCTTAAGGCCCCCTCCAATCCAAACCATTCCATAACATTCCTGGAAGGAGGATGTCAAGGTGTTGCTTGGATCCAGATGAAGTTATCCCCTCCAGGACTGAATACCCAGGGAGATTTATTCCCTGGAATGAAGGATGTTTGATTCCAATCCAAGCTAAAACTGGGGACAGCAAAATGAAATCCCCACGGATACCTGTGGGATGTTACCTCCAGTCAGATCCGAAGGTTTGTGTTCCACGAAAAGTGTTTTCCTTTCAGTATTTCCCTCCTTTCCCTGAACAGGATTGCCAGGGCAGTGGTGGAGCCCCATTCCTGGAGGGATTTAAATCCATATGGATGTGGCACTTGGGGACATGATTTAGGGGTGGCCCCAGTGCTGGGGAAGGGCTGGACTCCATGATCTCAGAGGTCTTTCCCAACCCCAATGATTCCATGATTCCCTGATTTAGCACATCCGGAGCAGCCGGTTGCCCTCGGAATGTTCTCCTGACCGCTGTGTGAACCCTCTGCTCTCCTGAGGGTTCCTGACCTCACTCTGGTGGGTGTGGAATGGTTGGGATGAATCCAGAGCTGGAGAGGTGAGGATGTCACCGACACCCAGCACCCTTTGTGTCTCCCTATCCGGAATGAGCGGAATTCTTGGCAAACACCGAGGGAAAGGGAGAGCAACAATTCCCAGACTTTGTTCCTCTCCTCTCCTCACCTCCACTCCTCTCCTTCATCCCACACCGCCAGGGACAGGACCTTCATCCCACCCTCTGGCAAAGAGGGATCTCAGACTTTGGAGGTTGACACGGATTTTCTCATGAGCTCATCTTTCCTCACATTCTGGATCCTGGGAGTCTCAAGGCACTGGAATCCCAGCTGTGGGAAGGAGGGAGGCAGCTCCTGGAATCTGCTTCATCCCACATCATTCCTACTGGAATGGGGGGACATTCAAGATCTCCGTGGTGATGGGACACCGGACATGGCACCAGCTGGGTGCGTCCGAGGTGGCCTTGGGGAGAACTGAGGTGATTCTATCCCTGCTGAGGGTCTGGAAAATGGGAACAGGGATGGAGGGATTTGCCCGCCTTTGGAAGCATGAGGAATGTGGGAGGTGAGCAGGGCTGGTAAACACAGCATTCCTATCCCCACCCTTCCCGGGAAAACACAAAATCAAGGATTAATAGCAAACAGACAATCCAGCTGTCCGTGGCTCTTCGGTTATGAGCTGATTCCTGCTCCAGATGGTCCAGACAATTCCCAGGAATCGTTGTTATTAAACCAATTTAAAATGAGGGAATTGCCGCAAGGATGAAACGCCACCATTTTCCTGGAGTTTCGGTTTGATTTCCAAGATTCCCAGGAAAGGGAGAAGTCTTGTGAAGCAGGTGGGGAACCAAGAATTCCCAACGGGAGAGACAGGAGAGCCAAGAGTTCCTGGACCAAGGGCCGGATGCCGGTTGGTGCTGGAACATCCCGTCCAGGTGGGCGCGTTCCAAGGTGCCCTCACCACAAAAAACAAGGAAAACCCAAAGATTCTCCAAGAATGAATGCCATGAACTCACGGAGATTGGGAAAAATCCAGTTCCCATGAACTGATGGGATGATTTCACACGGAGCCATCACTTCCATGGGATAAGGAACATCCCGTGTTGAAAAGGCTCCTTCCCTCCCTGGGCTGTCTTGGTGTGCTCTGCCCTGACTCTTCCATGGTTTTTTGGGGTCTGTTTTTCCAGGCTTAGCTCTCCCATCTCTTCCTTTGACCTTTTGTTCCCTAAAAAGTTGATTATCCGCTTCTTTGGGTCTGCTCAGAAGATCCTGTGGGCTCTTCCCATTGGAGTTGTTCAACATTTGGAGCTGTAAAAATATTTATGGCTCTTGCATTCCATGCCCGGAAGGAATTCCCACTGCCGAGAGGCTGGATTGCTTCCAGGTGGTGATCCAAGCGTTCTGGTGGCCTCCATCAAGTTCTGGAGTAGGGAAAACACCTCCCTAAAGGTCACCAGATCCAAACAAGAGTGGAATTACTTCGATACTCCTACACTGGCCAATGGAGCTGGGAAATCCACAGAGCAAACAGCTGATCTTAAGGACAAGGCCGTGATCCAAAGGGAGGCAGAACTGGAATTTGGAGGCAGAACCCCTTGGGAGAACATTTAGGCTGGAAATGAGCCAACTCCATGGAGAGAGGACATAAAAAAATCCACAATTTTTAGGAAATGTTTCTCATGGAAGAGAACATGGACCCTGACCAAAAATATTTTCTCAGGAAGAATCTGGACACAAAATTCTGGAATTTGACGTTTTATCTCCTCCCTCTCCAGCAAATGGGGATGAGGATGGGGAGGCCCTGGGGCAGTTTTCCCAGGGAATCTGTAGCTGCTCCATTCCTGGACGTGTCCAAGGTCAGGTTGGATGGGGTTTAGAGCACCCTGGAAGGTGTGAAGGGGCTGGAATGGGATGATCCTTAAAATCCCTTCCCACCCAAAGCATTCCAGGATTCCAGGATTAAAAGGTCACGGCATGGTAGAAAACCCTCAAATCGCAACAATCTGAACTTGGGGCAACAAAAAAGTTCAAATCCAAATATTTTTCCTGCAGTATTTCCCAATCCTGGCAGGAGAGAGCCTTAATTGGCTGCTAGGATTTAATGGACAATCCCTGGAATCTCATCAGAGCCTAAAAATCCCAGATCTCTCAGGGCAGGGATGATAGGGGGTGTCAGTAATTCCAGACAAAACAGGATAAATGCTGGATAATTCCCTGAAGTGGTAAAAAAAAATCCCTCTGTGGCTGGGAGTGCTGTTCTCCTCATTATTTCCTGGATAACAGATGGCCTGAGAGGTGTTTGGATGCTCTGACAGGTTATCCCAGAGGAAAGAGATTAAATCTTCCAAATAAATCATCCAGCTTTCCTTGGCTGGGGTATCCATCTTTTCCAGATAAAGGTTTACCATGAATGGGGGATATTTATCACTGACACTGTGACCAGAGCTTTATTTCCAGCATTTATCCTGTTTGAAGATGATGGGAGTGCTGACAGAATCCATCAAGTATTCCAAGGATCCTTCGAGCTGGAATTAAAGCCGGGATTATTGTCCCAAATTGGTCGCCTTGGACCGTCCGGCTCCCCCTGTGCTGCCCTAAAGTGACCACAGGGACTGGAAAGGGGAGTGGTCATTCCATGGGGGAAGCAGGAAACGGGGAGATGGACCTGGACAGGCTTGGGGGAGGTCCAGGGATGGGAAATCCAGGGATGGGATATCCCAACATCATCCCGGTGTCCGTGGGCTTGGAGAGGGATGAGGAAAAGGAGCTGCTGAGCAGCCCAAGGATTTCCCTGCATTGCACAGAGGCATTAGCACAGGCTGGTGATTAGCTGGGTATGTTAATGAGCTTCTGAACATGCAAATTAAACTCTGAATGTGTTAATTAGCCCCGAGGTTGTGGCTGTGCCAGCTCTGATAAGGACTCGGAGCCTCCTCCAGGCACAACTTCCCACCTCTCCTGCTTTCCCTCCCTTCAAATTCCATCTCATCTCCCTCATCCCGAGGCTTCTCCATTCCCGTGCCTCGGGATGCAGCCCAGAATCCCAGAACAAAGCTCTCCAGTGCCAGTCCCTTCCCAGACCACTGTCCTGTTGGGTGGCAGCCTCCCAGTCCCTGCTCCCAAGGCCGGGATGCAGTCCAAGCCTGGAGGGGGCTGCCTTTTTTCCAGAGAATCCCTGGGAGACTCCGTAGTTCTCCCTCCAGTCTTTCTTCCCTTTTTTTTATCCCCCCTCGGTTTCAATTATTTCCCTCTGTGAGAGAGGGAACGACATTCCTACGGAATGGGGGCCTGAGAGCCTGCAGAGCTGAGGGGGAAGAAGAGCCTGAAAATCCACATGGGTGGCTCCCAGGCGGAGCAAAATGAAGGAAGAGGGAATTTCAGGATGTCCCCTCTACCTCCATGGCATTCCCGGCTGTCCCGGGATGTGACACTGAAGGCAAATCCCTAAACTGAACATCAGAGCTGCCGGAGCAAGGCCGGGCTCCTCTCACTTCCCGGCTGGATTGGGAAGCAGGGATGGCTTGTGGCAGGACACGGAGCACAGGGGAAGGATGAGCGAATAAATCCATGGAATAACGGGATGGGCAGGGAAGGGCACAGGACGGTTGGAGCTGCATGGGTTGGAAGAGGTTTTAGTGGATGCTGATGTTCCTCTCGGAGGAACAGGAGCCGGGCCATGGGATCAGCTGGAATTTGGGCATGTCAGGAGGCAGGTCCAGCTTGGACTCGAAGGTGCAAACAGGTGAGAAACAAACCAGGCTGTGACATTCCAAGGGCGGAGAGCTCCCAGCGTCACCCGACTGCAGAAATCCTGGAAAACTCTGAATTTCAGGCCAAATTCATCCTTATTTCCCTCAAGGAATGCCTGTGCAGAACAGGGAGCAGGGAATAGCACAGGAAAGAGGAAATTCCAGCCCCCAGGCTCTGCAGGAGCTGTTGTTTCCCATCCCTGTTCATCCCTACGGAAGGAGAGTTTATCACTCGGATAAGACGGGATGGAGCTGCCCATGGAAACCCCACCTCATTGCAGGCCTTGGAGAGTCGTGGAATCCTGGAATCTCCTGAGCTGAGCCACAGGGATCATCCAGCATGGCTCCCGCCCTGCACAGACATCCCACCAATCCCAGCCTGTGCCTGAGGAGCTCGGGAGCTCTGGAATTTGGGATCTTGCTGAGGTTTGGAGCTCCAGGGAGAGGATGCAGAGCTGTGATCCAGGGGAGCTTCCTGATCCCATGGCCCAGGAGAAAGGATCCTGTTTTCCCTGGAATTCTGTGTGGGGTGTGCTGGTGCTTCCCTCCTCCTTGAAGAAGTGGCGTGAGCTGCACCAGTGCCTTTTCCTGATCCTAATCATTCCCACCGCTGGAATAAATCCCATCCAGGCGGAACATAAATCCAGCTGCCATGTGTGTGCTCACCACAGAGGCTTCAACGGCTTCCTGCAGGCTCCGCTTTCCCAAAGCTTGGCAGCTTTTCCACCCCTCAGATCCCGCGTCCTACAGGAGGGACCACCCAGCAGCTCCTCTCCCATTGTTCCGCTTGGATCCAGAGGGGCAACGTGGGAGAGGCTGGAGCTGCAGGTGAATCCCACCCAAGCTGATTCCAGCCTGGAGGAGAGAGACCTGGGAGCCCCTTGCAGGGCTTAAAGGGGCTCCAGGAGAGCTGGAGAGGGACTGGGGACAAGGGATGGAGGGACAGGACACAGGGAAGGGCTTCCCATTGGAAAAGGGGAGACTTAGATGGGATATTGGGAAGGAATTCCTGGCTGGGAGGGTGGGGAGGAGCTGGGATGGAATTCCCAGAGCAGCTGTGGCTGTCCCTGGATCCCTGGAAGTGTCCAAGGCCAGGTTGGACGGGGCTTGGAGCAGCCTGGGATAGTGGGAGGTGTCCCTGCACATGGCACTGGATGAGCTTTGAGTTCTTTTCCAACCCAAAAAGTTCCAGGATTCTTTTTTGCAGCCTTCCAGAACCCAAAGGGAGCTACAAGAAAGATGGAGAGGGATTTTATCCAAGAACCTGGAGGGACAGGATACAGGGAATGGCTTCCCACTGCCAGAGGGCAGGGATAGATGGGATATTGGGAAGGAATTCCTGGCTGGGAAGGGGGGGAGAGGCTGGGATGGAATTCCCAGAGAAGCTGTGGCTGCCTCTGGATCCCTGGAAGTGTCCAAGGCCAGGTTGGACAGGGCTTGGAGCAGCCTGGGATAGTGGGAGGTGTCCCTGCCCATGGATTTTCCCCACTCCCAAAACCCAGCCATGCCAAATCAACACAGGTTCTTGGGATGGAGATTGTGGGAATTGTGAATTACATTCCAATCCCAGCGGGATTCACCATGGAAATTCTGCCCTATCCCAGCTCAAGGACTCTCTGTGCTGCCCTGGGCTGGATCTCCCCCTCAAAAGATTCCAGAAAAAGTCCAGGAAGGATTTTCCCAGGCACCTTGTTGTCCCAGTTGTGTCTGTGCCCACACTTCCATTCCAGGCTCTTCCCACTGGAAGATGGAGAATAAATCCAGGAGTGACAACATCCAGCCTGGGGAGCCTCTGAAATGAGTGGGACCTGCCCCAGAGGCTTCGTGCAGCTCGGGAAGCAGATCCCTGGGAATTTCCAAGGCAGGGATGAAGCAATGGCACTTGAAAGGGATTGCAGGAGCTCCAGGGAACGTCCTCACTCTGCAGCTCCTAAATCTCGTTAATTGTGGTACTAATTAAGGGCCGGGTTATTAAATTATCTCTGCACTCTGGGAAGAAAACAAACAAAGAAATTCCGTGGAGCCTTTAAATCTGGATTCCCGAAATGTGTGTCCCATCTGGCCAGGATACTGGGAGCCCCTGGCTGGGAACAGCCCTCCGGCTGTGTTCCATGTGGGGACGGATCCCAGGAGCAGGATATTCCCAAAGGAATCCCACAGAAATGACCCTTTCAGAGGTGCTTTTGGGGCGCTGCCATCACAAATCGGAGATCTAAGAGGCAGCTGGATCTGGATCCATGGATGGATATTCCTGGGAAGGCTGAAGTGCTCCTTTTTGTGCAGTGTATCCCGAAAATACCATCTGGGACCGGGCAGTGTTAAAACCAAGGATAAAGGGGGGAATCCCAGTCTGGAACAGGGAATGAGGTGATTTCAACACTCCAGTGCATGAGAGGATTTCCAGCTGGCTGCCCTCGCTCCATCCTTAAATATTTTGGGAGCCAGGCAGTGGAATTTTGGGATTTGTGAGGGCTGTTGCACATGGAAGATGGATGAGGGACTTGGGAAGAGGGAAAAGTGTAAGGCAGGGCTTCTGAAAGGGAGAGAAGGACAAAGGAAGGGATTACTGAGGAGTCACTTATGGAAAACTGCTGAGGAAAAAAATGGGAAGGAGTAATTCCATTATCTGGGATCCCCAGCCCCACAGATTTGCTGCCAGGTGAGCTGGAAAAGGGATTTCTGGAAAAGAACGAGGGGTCCCGGTGAAAAAGGAAGGGATTATGGATCGGCACTGCCCAGTCTGGGGCTTCCCAATCCAGGAAAACCACAGAAATACTGGAGGGAGCCCAGTGAGGGGAATCCAGGATGGCTGAGGCTGGAGAGGTGGATATTGGCGGGATCTGGAATTGTTCTGCCCAGAGAAGACACGGGATAGAGCTGTTTGTTCCTGACATTGACCTGATGGTCCAGAGGCAGATCCAGAGCCTTCTGGGGAGGATATGGACAGGGATCCACGGATTCGAGGTGCAGGAAGGAAGATTCAGATCAGACATTGGGAAAATATTTTACACCAGTATTGGTCAAATCCTGGGAAAAAACAAACCTGGAGAGTTTTCCCAGATCTCCTTTCCTGGGGATATCCAACCCTCAGCTCCAAAGTCCTGCTCTGATTGGGCTGAGCTTGGACCAGAGGCATCCACGGATCCCTCCCAGCCTTTCTTACTCCCCAAATCCAAGGAATTCTGCTCCACAGAGGCCTGGGAAATGAGGATTTGTCAGGCTCAGCCTTTAACTCGTTGCACGTGGAGAAGCCAAGCTGTGATAATTCCCACAGTAAATCCCAAAATAAAGCCCAGCTGGAGAATAAGGCACAGGAGATTTTCCAGCTGACCTGGGTCAAGATTCCCACATGAACTGCAGGACTCTGAATACTCCAAGAGGCTCAGGAACATCCCAATCCTGGGGGTTTTCCCAGTGGAAATCACAGCTAGGGGATAGGGATGTGGAGGAAACCAGGATTAGCCAAAAATCCCAGATCTGGCTCCGGACAGTCAAGAGGCACTTGATCAAAAAAGGCTGGAAAAGCTTTGATTCCTGGTGTTCTATTACCATTAAAATTCCTTCATTTTATCACTGAGCTGGTCCAGCTGGGTGCCAGCTTCCCTCATTCCTCATTGGGATGTCTTTTCCAAGCTGTTCTTCATCCCTGGGATAAAAGAATCGTGGATAATGGGGAGGAGGCTCAATTCCTGCAAGATCCATTGTTTATAAGTTAATTATTTCACTTAATAAAGCCAGTTATAGGGAAGAGGAACCACAACCGGACAACAAAAATCTGGAGTTTCTCCGAGCTTTCAGGAGTAGAACTGTAAAATATTTGGAATTTTTTTCCAAGAAAACCTCTCTACCACGGCAGGGTTTTGATCTTAAAAATCCCATTTTAGCTGCTGTTCAAAGGGGATTTTCACCGGAGCTGCACCAGCCTGGAGCAATTCCAGGAGCTGTTGGATTGATGGACACTGAGCTGATGAATCCTGGGGACAGGGACTGGCTGCTGAGGAGAGAAATGCAGGGAAAATTTTGGGATTGTGCTCCAGGCTGGAGAAATCAACTTAAGTGCAGGCTGTCCAGTGTGATTAAATTTGTGGAGGAAAAGTATGTTTGTGGCAGGAATTGAAACGATTTCCGAGGTTTGTAGCTCAGCGAAACTGAGATCCAAACGCCTCAGACCTTGAGGAGAAGGATTTGGAGCTGCTGGAGGACGAAAAACGGGATTTGGTGTGCCCTGGGCTTATCCCGAGGATGGGACACAGGATGAGGGATAGGATTCTGCCCCTCCGCCCCGCTCAGGTGAGACCCCACCTGCAGAGCTGCTCCAGCCCTGGATCAAACATCAGGAGGACGTGGAGCTGTTGGAGAGAATCCAGTGGAATCCATGGAGCTGGTCCCAGGGCTGGAGCCCCTCTGCTCTGGAGCCAGGCTGGGAGAGCTGGGAATGTTCACCTGGAGAAGGGAAGGCTCCAGGGAGAGCTCAGAGCCCCTTGCAGGGCCTAAAGGGGCTCCAGGAGAGCTGGAGAGGGACTGGGGACAAGGGATTGTGGTGTTCCCAAGCTCCAGGAGGGTTTGGGCAACGCTCCCAGGCACAGGTGGGCTTGTTGGGGCCAGGAGTTGGATGATCCTTGCAGGTCCTTCCAACTTGGGATATTCCCTGATTTTTCTGGTCAGGGTTCCAACCCTCCCTTCCCAAATCCCGGGTGAAATTCCTCCAGCTCTTCCTTGTCCATTTCTCCCAGCCAACACTCCCTAAAAGCTGAGCTGCTCCTTTCCCATTCTGGATGTTCTGTTCTCCTGAAAAATCCCACAAAACCAAACCAGGAGCAGGGTCGTGACCTCGTTCCCCTCATTTCGGAGCCGTTCGCTCCCAAAAAACAGCCGCTGTTTGTTTGCTTGTTTGTTTGTGGAATATTGGGAGGGAATTTTCAGTCTGTTTTCTTTTCCGAGGGGGAGGGAATCCCAAAAACTTCCACAGAGCCTCCTTTGAAACCCGCCCAGGAATTCCCTCCCACCTTCCCACCCCCGACGGGACAGAAATAGGGAAATAAATAAATCCATGAATCCATTCCCTGGGGAGCCCGTTCAGTGCCTCTGGGGACAGAACCTTTTCCTGATATCCAACCTAAAAATCCCAAAGCTGCCTGACCTCCGTGGGCTTGGCCAAGGATTCTCCTCAAATCTCCAGAGCTGCTCCTTTGTCCCACAGCTCTGACTCGGATCAATCTGGATCCTTGGCTGCTGCTGGGAGCACTGGGAGGTCCCATCCCACCCTGGGAGTTGTGTTGACGACAAAGAGAGGCCATGGAATCGGTGAGGTTGGAAAAGATCTCGGAGATTGTGGAGTCCAACCATTCCCAGCACCACCAAGGCCACCCCAGATCTGTGTCCCCAAGTGCCACATCCCCAGGGATTTGAGTCCCCTCGGGGTCTGGGAGTGCCCAGCTGTGCCAGGCTGGACACGGAGCTCCTTGGCCAGAACTGGGAAGTGGGAAAGGGTCCCAAGGCAGGTTTGGGAGTGTCCATGCAGGGTCAGGGCAGGGAATGTTCCTGGAATCCCGAGCCAGGAATGAAATGTCCCGAACTCTTGGAGCAGAGCACGTGCTGGGCTCAGCATGTGCCGAGCAGAGCTGGGGCTGCTGCCCAAAACCACAGGAGCCCTGTGGGAAAGCTTTTCCTGCCTCCAACTCCTCACAGCCGATCCCAGCTCGTGCCGTGGCTCCGCAGCCATTCCCAGCGGATTCGAGGACAACGCCGCTCTTAAGGAGCGGGAGGGGGAATTCCAGGATCAGCGGTGACCTCCTCTCCCGTGTTTTTGTGCTCCTGCGCCTCCAAGGACAGGGTTGGGACTTTTTGTCCTGTTCAGAAGAACACACTAGACTGAGGGTTTGTTTTATTTTTTGTTTTCATGGAATGGTGTCAGTTTGGCCAGGGAAAGGCAGGAGTGGAGCTGTAAACAGGGGAGGAGCTGATGTTCCATCCTTTCTGTGGAGAACACCGGGAAAAGGAGGAGGAGGGAGCAAGGAGAGAGCCAGAGCTGCCCGGGAGGGAGGACTGGAGTGTGCTGGGATCTAGGCTGGAAGGGGTTGGGAAGATTCTCCACCTAAATTAGAGCTGAGCTTGAGTGGGCCTGGCTTTGGTGAGGGGCCCTGGAAAGGGATCTGGCAAATCCAGTCAGGCAGAAAGGGGGAAAAAAGGCAGGAAAGATCACTTTTCCCACTTTCCCAGGAATGAAGGTTCCTGGGCACTGGCTGACCTGACCTTCCCAACACGAGCAGTGGATCCAGAGCTGATGATCCATGGCTGGCTCCCTAAAAGTGGATATGGGATGAAATTCCATGAATGGCAGAGCTGAGGGAGCAGCCGAGGCCCTACCGGGAGGCCCTTTTTGGATCATGGAATCATCCCAGAATGGTCTGAGGTCTGGGTGCCCAGAGAAGCTGTGGCTGCCCCTGGATCCCTGGAGGTGTCCAAGGCCAGGTTGGACAAGAATTGGAGTAGCCTGGAGTAGTGGAAGATGTCCCTGCCCATGGAATGGGATGGGCTTTGGGGTTCTTCCCAACACCAAAATTCCAGGATTCTCTGATTCCCCCCCTGAATTAATCTCTGGAGAGGTTTCACAACTACCTCACAAGATCTTTTCACCTTTCTATGTTGTTTTAGCACTCCACGGGAAATGGCAATCCCCACGGATTGTTAATCCCGAGGGGATTTAAAGGAGAGGAATTATTCTGCCTGGATTAGTAACACTCTGCTTCCCAAATGGAAACCATTAATCCAGGGAGATGCTTAGAGCATCATCCTAGGAGAGGAAATTCATCAGTGAGGGTGAGATTTGGAAGGGATAGAAACAGAAAACTGAGGGAGGTGAAATTCCAAAGGGATCCTCACAATTCCCTCCATCTTCCTGCCCTTTTTCCCTGTCCTAGATGGGCTTTGATCTGGAGCTCAGACTTTTTGGGATCTGCACGGAGAAGTGGGAGAGATTTTCCTGGACGTGGTTTCTTCTCACGCGGGGATTCCTGGGCAGGTCCCAAAGCCCACATGGAAAAGGAGCAGTGAAGATCCACGAAAAGGCACAAACTCTGCTCTCCTCGTTATTCCATGGAAGAGAATTCCCAACCTGGGGCATGGTTTTGTCACTGTAATTACTCGGTGAGTGCATTAGAGCCCTGCTCTTCCCTGGGAGTCATTCCCTTTTGTCTGGATGCTCTTTTTTCATGGATCCAGAGCTGGCTGCTGGTCTTACATCCCGAGATTCCTGCTGGGCACTCCGTGCTGGGGGTGGAACAAATGTTTTTGGGAAGCGCTGCTGCTTTTCCAGCCTCTGGCAGCGTCTCCAGAGGGAACTGGCAGGGAAGCAGCACATCGAGAGCTGAGGGGGATTAAACTTGAGCTCAGGCCAAGGGCTGAGTCTAGTTAATCTCCTGATTCAACCAGGGAACGTGCCGGGGGGGCTCCATGGAATTTGTCACCATGGAAGGGGCCCGGGAAAGCCAAATTTAGGAGGAAAGGAAATTCATGGATTTGCAGAGCCGGGAGCCGTCGGAGTGAGGGCTTATCAGTGGAAAAACTGGTGGTTATAAGGATAACATTCCTAATTAAAATCCTTGGATTGTCACTGGGGCTGGAGGAGCTCAGCATTCCTGGGAAAAGGGGTTTTTCCCTGGTTTCCCTTTTTTCCCTGGTTTCACGGCTCATGGGGAGAACATGGAGGATCCTGACCCTGCCCAGAGCCTCAGGACAGGAAAAAAAGGACAATTATTCCACCGAAAAATAACCTTTTCCTGCTGGGAAGAACAAACTGTGCGTGGGGAAGAGATGGGCTGTCCTGGAGCTGGGATATAAACCCATGGATATCGATCCATGGATATCAATCCAGGGATATCAATACAATATCAGAGAGAGGCTGGAAAGGGATGGAGATCCCAGATAAACCTCGGACCCTCTGGCTCTAAGGAAGGCAGGAGAAATTCCTCCTCTCTGGCTCTGCCTGAAGGGAAAATCCAAGCCCAGGGTGAATCCCAGGATTCATCCCAGTGGGAGAGGGACCAGCATGGAAAAACAGCCCCTTTTTCCTTTGCTTCCCAATGAAGGAATTGTGTCAGGCAAGGTGAAGCCAGGGACACGTCCCTGGGATCTCCCCTCCTGCGGAGGAATGAAAATTCCGGAGCGTTAGACAAAGGAAAGGGAATCTCTTCCCATCCCCACTCCCTGGCTTCCCTTGGAATTTTATTCCCCCAGGAGCTCAGCAGGGTTTGCTTAACGATACAAACAAATTACGGTTAATTGGCTTTTAATTGGCTGGGATTCTTTTTTGTTTTCTGAAAACTCCCCAGCTGCCCAGAATCCTGGAATTCCTTCTCTTTTTTTTTGGCCAGGATATATTTTAGAATGGAAGGGAATAAGAATTTTCCCTCTTTTGGGAAAAATCCGAGTGTTATTCCTGGCTGGGATCAGCTGTTTGTGAGCTTCCTGCAGGAATCCTGAACCTTCTCTGCTCTTCCAGAGCTTTTCCATGGGTTGGTTGTGGAGAACTTTCCTGTGAAAATCAGAAATTCTGGACTGAAAGAGGGGTCACATGGGGGAATTTCACAACATCCCAGAATAATTCAGGTTGGAAGGGATCATAAGGATCATCCCATGGGCAGAGACANTCCTCTTGTCTAGTCTCTGTTTCTAGGTGGCTGCAGGAGGCATCACTTTCAGCTCAAAGCTATTCCCTGTGTCCTGTCCCTCCATCCCTTGTCCCCAGTCCCTCTCCAGCTCTCCTGGAGCCCCTTTAGGCCCTGCAAGGGGCTCTGAGCTCTCCCTGGATCCTTCCCTTCTCCAGGTGAACATTCCCAGCTCTCCCAGGCTGGCTCCAGAAGGCTTTCCACCCTCGGAGCAGCTCCGTGGATTCCTCTGGACTCTCTCCAACAGCTCCATGTCCTTCCCGAGCTGGAGATGTGGTGATTCCCACGTTCTCCCCTCGGTGGAGGCACCAAGAATCTCCCAGGTTTTCAGGGAACAAAGGCTCTTTAACCTCTGCTTCCACCGAGGAAATTTTCCAGGGTTCAGTTCCTGCCTGAGAAGAGAGAACAAAATAACCATGGATTGGGTTTAGTTGACCTGTTGAAGGTATCCAGGTGGGAATAAGAGCAGTTGGTGCTCCCAGAAATACCTTGGGAAGTTGATGTGATGAGGAGAAAGGGAATTTGGGGAATGCCGTCAGTAACAGTTTTCCAGGGAAAATTCAGGAGCACAAAGCAACAATTTCCATGGGATTTTATATGGATTTAGGCCTTTAACCATTTCCAGGTTCTTGGAAATATTCCCTGTGGATCGGGCTGGATATAAACAAGGCAAGGACAGGGAAAAGCACAAAGGGAAGCGTTCGGAGCTGGTTGGGATTTTCAGGCGTCTGAAGCCCTGAGAACAAGGACCAAACCTCCTGACTTTGCTCCAGATAGAGATTTCATGGAATCTCCTGAAATCCGGAGGATGGAAAAGCCTCTTCTGACCCGTGCAGGGCTAATGGGGCTGGAGATGCATTAAATTCATGGAATTTAGCAGGGAAAAGGACTTTATTGAGGAAATGAATAATTGCAGACGGCATAAACTAATCAGGGATGTTCGGAGAAGGGAGATGCCCATGGAATTGGATTTGATCCCAAGAATAATCCAATCAAAGGATGAAAATAAGGTTGTTCATCACCTGCTGAGAAAGAGTTGTCTGGGCAGAGAATAAAAGCCACTTTTGTCTCTATAAAAAAATCCTCCAAAGAGCCTCTCATGGATTTGTGGGATTTAAAGGAAAAGGGATAATTAAATTCCCAAATTTGGCCTCAGTGATGTCACTGTCCTTCAGTGTCCCCCTCATGTCTCTGTTGCATTGGGTTTGGGGACAATGAATCTTCTGGAAGAGAATCCAGTGTGATTAAAATCCGGGAGTCAGTTTTGGAGCTGACATTCCCAGAATTTCAGTGATTTAGAGGCACAGAGAGCACGACGTCGAACTTAAAGGAATAATAATAAATAAAAATTAAAAATTAAAAATTAAATTTTTTTAAAATTAAAAATAAAAATAAAAGTAAAAATAAAAATAAAATTAAAAAATATATAATAATAATATTTTTCTGATTTTTACAGTGCTCCATGAAATCCTTTATTGGGAATCATCCTGGATTTTAAGCACATCCCAGTTTTGACTGGAAGAATCCCAAGTCCTTTTTTCTCAACAAATCCTTTTTTTTGCAATTTTTCCCTCTTGCAAAGCCCCCTCTTGTTTTGGGATCTTCCCCAGGATTCCCACTTTTCAAGATCTTGGATGCACATGGAGATATATGGAATTGCCTGTACCCCAATCCCACACCAAGACCACAGAAGGTGGAGGGAGGATGAACGGACAAGGCAGGACAGATCTAAATCAAAGAGACAGAAAAACCTCCAGCCATCTCTGGAATTAAAATGGGATTGAGGGAAAGAGGGATTTTCAGCATTCCTTCGGCAGCATTCCAGCTGTTTAACGTTGGATTTTTTGCCTGGAACTCCAGCCCCCATTCCCCACTTCCCACAGATGTTTTGTCAAGGAAAATGACTCAGAACGCACCAAAGCTGTTTTTCCTCGGGATCCGGTGGCGTCCCGCCGGCAGATAGGAGCTGACAAAGGGAATGTGCACAATAACAAACAACGGGAATTGTTTGGGGTCGGATGGATCCCTCGGGATTGGTCTCGTGTCTTCTTTCCCTTCAGCTTTTCCTTGCCAGACACTCCCTCAAATAACTCTCGCTGCCCTTCGAGCCGTGTTTGGTTCCCGTGAATTTATTGCAGCTTTTTCAAGAGAATTTTCCTCTCAGGATTCTGCCTCTGGAGTGCTGGGGTTCTTCCCAGAGAAGGCAGATTTCCTTCAAAATCCAAATGTAATTCCCAGTCCTCAAGGGGCTTCTCTGGGAACCAGGGCCTCCCCACCCTCCCAGGGAAGGATTCCTTCCCAATATCCCATCTAACCCCACTCCCTTTCCATTTAAAGCCATTCCTGCTTGTCCTGCCCTCCATCCCTTGGAAATTTTCTCTTTCCATCTTTCCTGCAGCTCCTTCAGGTCCTGGAAGGCCACAACGAGGTCACCCCAAATCTTCTCTTCTCCAGGCTGAACATTCCCACCTCTCCCAACCTTTCCTCACAGGAAAGGTTCTCCATCCCTTTCGTATGTTTCCCAAACTTGTAGGAACCGGGAATGAGCAGCCTTTAGAAAGAGAGTTCCAGGTGAAACAGAGCCTTTCCGAATCAGAATTCCAGGCTCCTCCTTTCTCACAGTGATTTCACTGCTTTGCCATCTCCCAAACAGGATAAAACACATCCAAGGAAGATTGCACGGGCTCTTTGGATCCTGGAACTCAGGGATAGACTCCGGATGGATTCATGGAATGGCCTGCTTGGCTCCCATCCCGCTGCATCCACGGCCTCAATTTACCCCTGGCTGAAGCGCCTCGTCCCTCCCACACAATCCAGCTCGGAACGTGCTTCGTGATCCACCTGCCGCTCCAGGGAAATCATTCCCCATCCCTGCATCCCGCAGAATTCCCACAGAAAGCCTGTGCAGCGCTCCATATGGAATGCAGCTGTTTGTCAGCGCTTTGGCACACGTCAATCCTTCCCTTCTCCAAAGGGCTGTTGATTCCAAACAGACATCGTTCGGATTAAATTTCGTTTTCTTGCTCCAAGTTTGGCTGCTTGGATGTTCCCTCTTTCCCAGGAGCTGCCTGGATGTTCCCTCTTTTCCAGGAGGAGATGAAGGCACTTCAGTGGAGCTGATATGACTTGTTAATCCTTGCGGCATTCCGCGGAGCAAGGAGAAATGGAAAACGTTTTCCAAAGGTTTTGTTCTTCGAGAGAGAATTGCGGAGATTCGGAGCTGCCGCTTTCTCAGCTGGCCACAAACTGAGATCCCCGTTTCTCAGGGGGAAAGTTATCCATGGTTTATGTCCATCCTGGCCTTGGACACTTCCAGGGATCCAGGGGCAGCCACAGTTTCTCTGGGAATTCCATCACAGCCCCTCCCCACCTTCAGCTTAAAATTGTCTTCCTTTTATCCAGTCGGAATCTTCCCTTATTTGGTTTAAAACCCTTCTCCCAGTCCTGGCCTTCATGGATCACAGCATGGATCACCCCAGCCCCACTTCCATGAACCAGCCATGGGGAAAACCATCTCCTGGATGACTCAGGTCAGTAAATCTGAGCCTTCCCCTCATCCCACGTTAAGACCGAGCCTTTCCCATGTCATTTTCCTTAACTTTCCCTGGATTAAAGGCTGCACAGACTCTCCCTGAGCTTGACCCTAAATCCCAGCTGGAGAATGCAGGAGAAAATTGAGGAATGAACAGGTAACAGTGGGAAAAGCTGAAGTGGCCAAATGTCCCCTTTGGTCCCTCCTCAGTGGCTATTTTGAAGGATGCTCCCACATCACCTGATACCGTCCTGGGATTGGTGGCACCTTGTCCCATCCACGTTCAGGGAGATTCCCTGGAGCTCTGCCCTGCAGAGGGAAG
The DNA here is from genome assembly GCA_013398115.1 of Falcunculus frontatus. NCBI lineage: Eukaryota > Metazoa > Chordata > Aves > Passeriformes > Falcunculus > Falcunculus frontatus. The sequence goes on from VZRV01001963.1 coordinate 42,458, forward strand.
AGGCTGGAACAGGGCACGAGGAGATGCTGCTCCTCCTGTGAGTGTGAAATACAACCCCGGGGAAACCGGGGGAGACCTCCGTGGAATGTCATTCCCACTGCTTTGGCTGCTCAGCATCATTGAACCCTCCTTGGAATTCACTCCTCCTGCAGCCCTTCCCGTCCAGTTTAGTCATTCCAGAACAAAATGGCTCCAGAATCCACGACTGCACACGGCCCAAATTAGTGGTGGATTTTATTTCGTGTGAGACCAGGGAGCCCTTCTACATCCAGGTTAGAAAGGCTTGGAGCAGCCTGGGATAGTGGGAGGTGTCCCTGTCCATGGCAGGGGTTGGAATGGGATGGTCCCTAAAGTCCCTTCTAAACCAAATTTATTCTGGGAATCTCAGATTGGAGGAGCTAAACCAAGCATAAGGATAAGGATGTCAGCAGTGGAATTACATCTCCAGAACTTCTGGAAGCACAGATGGGAGCTGGCCAGGATTGTTCCCAGTGTTCCTGAAAACCACAAGCCTAAGGAGGTTTTTGAAGCCACCCAGTGTGAGATTTTCCCGAAGGATTTCCAGAGAAACTCGCTCCCATCTTTCTATCTCCTTAACAAACTGGAGGAGCCCATGAAGCCGCTTCCTCATGAACCTAGAGGAATAATTAACCTACATCCATCCAAGTGTTCCCAACAGGATTTTTGACATTCTGAGTCCAAGGAAAAGACACAGGAGAAAGATTCCGTGAGAATCAATAAAGGTTTCTTTTTATTGGAATTCCCTTTTACATACACCTGTGGTTTGCCTTTTCCCGCTCGTTTCTTTGGTCCATGCAGAAAGCAGAAGTGGAGGAATGTAAACCAAATTCCTGCCTGGAGACACACACCCGGCAATGCCCCCAGAATCACACTTTTATCCTGTCATTTTTTGGGGTTTGTCCCTCTTCTGGAGGGGAACAAGGTCTTAAAACCCACTTCAGTGTCTGAGAGGAAAAAACACCCCCCTGCTCCTCTCTCTCCCACTCCGAGTGGAAAAAGGAGCCAGTATCCTGGAAAAACCCTTTTTCCAAAGCTCAGACCCCGTGATTTGTGGTGACCACCAGGGCTGGGTCACCCGAAAGCTGCTGAGATAAAACAAAGGGGTTTAGCAGCAGCTTTGTCTCCTCATGGATCCCAATGGGAAGAGATCGGCAAAGGATTTGGGATATGGGATGGCTTTGGTGCTTGACTGTGCCTGTCCTTCCTCTTCTCCCACCACCAACTTTCCTGTCCCACCAGCTCCTCCTCATCCAACCTGACCTTCCAAATATCCCACCTTGAACAACAAGTGGCTCCTTGTCCAAGGCCAGGTTGGACAGGGCTTGGAGAACCTGGAATAGCAGAAGATTCCTTGTTCCCTGATGGAACTGGAACTGGATGGTTTTAAAGCTGCTTTCCAACCTGGGATTCTGTGATTCCTCCTTCCCTGCAGCTCTCAAGGAAGAAGGAATAATTTAGACAGAGAATAAGGTAAAAGCTTGGCCAGGCAAGAAGAGCTCAGGTCTATATTTAGGCTGGCTCATGTCTCCTAAAGCTCTGCTTTAAATCCATGCTGCTTCTCATGGTTTTGTCTCCTCTTCAGGCACCTGTGTCTGCCTGCTTGGGCCACCAAAAGCTGAGCTTAAGCTGCTTTTCCAGTGGATTTTGTATCCCTATTTCAGAAGATACAAGCCCAAGCATTTTGGAATCCTGGTGCACACTGATCCCTCCATCCCAAACATTTTAATCCCAGGTATTTCCAGCCAAGTGTCTCCCGCATCCTAAATCCCCACATGTAGAATTTTAGGAGAAGGAGCTGCTCCTCAGACTTTCTCCTACCTCTGGATGTCAATGATCCTGTTGGATTCTGGATCTAAAGGATAGAAACACCCTGAAATCCCAGTGCCAATTAAGGTTTTGGGAACAGGGAATTTACTTGAATTATTCCCCTTTTCCTCTTCAGAATTTATGGATGAAACCTACTCCATGGAAATCAACACCTTGGTATTGATTTTCCTGGGATCGGGATTTCATCCCAAATTGTGCCCCCACCCCTGGTTTTGCACATCTCGTCACTAACTTCGTATCATCAACCCTCAGTCCGAGGAAATAAATAAATTCCATCAATTTCCTTAAGTACTTTCCAGGAAAACCATTGCTTCAGTGGAAGGAAGAAGTTACTCTGTGGAACCCAGGAGAAATGGGTCGGAATTCCATGCTCTTGAGCTGAGTTTGTTCTAATTTACCCCTTTTCCCAGTGGAAAAAAAAGGGGAAAGTGGCAGTGAGGATGAAAAGGAAGAGGAAGTTGGAGTGATTTTGTCACACACCCCCATTTGCTCTCTTAAGACTTCCCCAATTAGGAGAAATCCTAATTAGGCACTGATTTACCCCTGTCAGATCTCTGCTGGCCAGGGGGGTCTGCCTGGAAAAAAAGCCAGATTTATAGGAGTTCCTAATTAATTAGTCCTGATTATCTGGGTGAGTTTTCCAGAACTTTTCCTTTTCTGGCCCCTGCCAATCCCTCAGCTGATTTCCAGCCCTGGAAAATGCCTGGAAATGCCTCACTGGGGGCAGATTTTGTGACGTGCCGTGGGTGAAAATGCAGCTCAAAGGACAAGAGTTCCCGAAGGAGAACTATCAGAGAATCAGGGAATTGCTGGGATTGGAAAATCCCAACTGGATCATCAACTCCAACCAGAAAGCACCGACCCAGAGCTGGATGCAGAAACTACAGGAGAAGAGGAGAAGGCGAAGCTCAAATTGAACAAGAATATTTAACGTTGTATCAGCTCTAATGTCAAACCCCTGGACACGGTGGAAAGATTCCCGGGAACTCTGGAACACTGAGTCCAGATCCTTGAGGAAAATTTGAGTTCATTTGGGGGATAAAATGCTCTACCAAGGTCTGGAAACCCCTCCCTGTTTCACGGGAAATATTTCAGAGGAACCTGAGTTAATGTTTCTTTTAATGCTCCCCTCATGGAGACGTGGACATGGAAACACCAAGGAGGACTTGGAAATAGTAAGGAGGGCCTGGGAACACCAAGGAGGACTTGGAAGCACCAAGACAGACCTAGAAACACCAAGGAAGACACAGAAACACCAACATGGACCTGGGAACACCAAGGAGGACCTGGGAATACCAAGGAGGACTTGGAAACACCAAGGAGGACTTGGAAATGCCAAGGAGGACACGGAAACACCGAGGAGGACACAGAAACACTGAGGAGGACATGGAAACACCCAGGAGGACACGGAAACACCAAGGAGGATGTGTGAGAAAAAGAACTTGACCCATAAATGAAGTTTCTTAACTTTTTGAAACATCAAAACCTGAAATTAAAAATGCTTTCAGTCGTTGAGTTTGTCAAGACAACAAACAGGAACAAAAACTTTGGAGATTTTCCCTCTCTGTGGATTTTCATGGTTTGAAAAGTGGAAAATTCTTCCCAGCCCTGTGGATGTTCCGTGACCTCCAGCTGATTGCCCATAAACAGATAAACAAAGCCAATCCCTGGCTGAAAAATTGGATTTTGGGAGATCTTTGGCTCCAAAACACGACAAGAAGGAGCAGAGTTGAGGAATGTTGAGGGGTAGGACAAGACATGATCTCATCTGAACCAGGACCAAGGAGAGTGGAGGAGGCAGAAAAACATTTGTCTGCACTTCTCCAGGAGGAGCAGGAATGGCGAAACTGCTGCCAAAAGTCATCCCGAAGAAATAAAAGGAAGATTAAACGGCTGTTAAATCCCAGAAAAGAGCGGGATCATGGAGCATGGAATCATTAGGAGAGCTCTGCTGCTGTGGATGGGAATAGAAGAGGAACGATAGAGGAACCTGCCAGGGGTGAGATGCCCTGGCCAAGCCCAACATCTCCATGGCTCTGGAGAAGAGGACACCCATCTGAAAGATTCCAGGGAGATTCCATGTGAGCCAGTCAGCCAGGACACGGCAGAGCGCAGCTTGGCTTGGAGAAGTGAGAGCATCCATAGGACTCCGGAGTATTGCCAGATGTTTTCTAGGATGAGAGGAAAACAGGCACAAATCTGACACAAAGGAGGAGGGAAAACGAGGGAAAAACAGGGAACAGCTCCTTTGGATCTTTGCCTCCTCCTTGAAGTGAACTTGGGAAATTTCTTTGCGTGTTTTCCAAGCTGGATGGGGCTTGGAGCACCCTGGGATAGTGGAAGGTGTGCCTGCCCAAGGAATGAGATGGGCTTTAAGGTCTTTTCCAACCCAACCCATTCTGGGATGATTCCATGACAATGATTCCATGATAACGATTCCATGATAACGATTCCGCGCTGTGTTTGTTGCCCCCCAACTCCAATCTGCTCCCTCCACAATCCCATGTTGGATCTGAGCCAGGACGGGCACAAGCCCTCTCATTCCTGCAGGATTAGCAGAGAGCAGTGCATGAATCCTGGACAAATGAATCCTCCCCACCCCAGTTTCTGTTTCCTGTGGCTTCAGGGCTGTGTTTCCACAGGAAAATCCCACAGGAGAGGATCTGTCATCCCAGGTGGACCGAGACCTTTGGATGGGGACAACTGTTCTTGGGGAATGTCCTCAGCTCCTGGTGATGGAACAAGGGAAGAGGATCCTTCTCTGAATCCAAAGGCTCCAGCTAAGCTCAGGCAAGACAATTCCATTTGTCCTTCCAGGGCAAATCCCAACCAGAATTTGGGGCTTTTTCTTTCTTTCCAGACATTCCAGCTCTGATTCTTCCTCACTAAAACCCAGGAGGGATGACCCTGGATATCCAGATAACAGATCCTGATCCAAACACTCAATCAAGAGTTTGGGAACAGCCCGGGAATGACGGGAACAGGCTTTCACAGATATCCTGCTGTGCCTTAGTGGCAGTTTTCCCTCTGTTTTGGTGTCAGCATTATCCCAATTTTTGCATGGATGTCGCTCACACACAGAAACATCCAGGAAAGAAAAACCCGTTTATGATTTGCAATTCAAAGGATTTCAAAATATATTTCTTCCCCCTGCACAACCCTCGTGCCTGTAATTTTTATTAATGTTTAACAACAGGTTTGATTTATTTTAATCCTAAATAACCCAGTGTTGAATTCATTTCAGTGAGAGCTGCATTTTATGAGGGGGGTTTCTGTTTGTTTATAAGTGAATTTATGGCTTTTGTCGATTCCTTGAATTTCTGAGGGATTGTCAAACGTTCTCAATCTTGAGTTGAGTATTTATTACTCATCACAAGCAAATGATGAGTCACTGGTGCGGGGTTTTTGGTATTTTTGCATTGTTCCAGCAGCAAAATGATAACTCAGAAATGTCTTTGAGCCAGAAAATCGGGAGGGGCAGAAGAACAGAGCAGGAAAATGGATTAATTTTTGGAAATTTGATATTTTGATAACTCTCATTTGGTGGGAAATGGTTTTGATGAGATTTGACTTCTTTCGATGATGCACAACAAGAAAAGAACATCACAAATAAATATTGGCTGTCAAAGATTTCTATTCAGGACAAGAGGGAATGGCCTCAGGCTGTGCCAGGGGAGGTTCAGGAGGAATTTCTCCATGGAAAGGGTGGTCAGGTCTTGGAACTGCCCAGGGAAGTTTGGAGTCCCCATCCCTGGAAGTGTCCAAGGAACTCCTGGACATGGTACTCAGTGCTCTGGTGGAGATCAGGCACAGCTTGGACTTGATGACCTTGGAGGGCTTTTCCAGTCTCAGGGATTCTGGGATTCTGTGACCTGCAGTAGATGGAAAGGAGCTCCAGCTCCTGGCAGAACCTCGCAGCCACCACATTCCCCACCAGGTTTGAATCCAAACCTCAGTGATGTCAAAGGGAGGAGATTTTTCCCTGGGCCCTAATCTGAGGGGTCGATAAAGATGTGGGACACAAAGTCAGGATCCTGACTGCTCTTCCTGACTTCCTTCAGAGTTTGGGAAATTAATCCCTAATCAGCCCTCAGAAGAGCAGCTGCCTGCTGCTGGTGGAGTCTTTCTCCTCATTAGGGTTTGGATTAATTGTCCAGAGAAACTGTGGATACTCCATCCCTGGCAGTGTCCAAGGCTGGGTTGGATGGGGCTTGGAGCAGCCTGGGATAGTGGGAGGTGTCCCTGCCATGACAGGAGGTGGAATGAGGTGACCTTTAAGGTCCCTTCCAACCCAAACCACCCCAGGATTCCATGACCCTGTGGAACAGGACATTCAGAGGGCGGAGTGAGGAACAATTCTCAGTTTTAAGAAAGGACTGAAGCCGCTTTCCAGGAGCACCCACAAGAAGGGAGGGCTGGGTTATCCACCATGGGAACTGATTTTAGCCACAAACACCCACCCCGGGAGCTGCGAATTCCATACCTTTGGTGGTTCCCTCTCCATCTGGAAGAACGGGAATGTCGCACATTCCGATAACCGCATTTCCCACCCTATAATTGCACCGATTCTTGCCTTGCTCCCAGGACTCAGGGAAAGGAGAGGAGAATCGCTGCCTGCATCCATGAGCTCTTAACCCTCCCCACCCCAGAGCAGCATTTTGCCAAGGAGCGAGAATTCCCAAGGGAAGAAGGACATGGGACCGGTCGTACCCAACGAGACCTTTGGCCAACGGATGGCGGGGCCCTTCCCAAGCCCGTGTGTGTCATCAGGCAGATCCACAGGCAGAGAACAAACCAAACCCAAGCCACCGACCCCAGGGTGGCTTGTCCCCTCCCAGGATGATGGCACCTCCCCCTCCCTGCACGACTGTTGCTTCCCTGGGGGACACTCCTGTCGAGGATGCCCACGCTCTCCGAGGGATCCAAGGACCACGTGGGCCTTCAAAGCCCTCCCTGGTGAGCTCCCAGGATCTCTGGTGTCCAGCAGGTCTGGAGAGCTCTGCTCTGTTATCACCAGGAAAACGTAGATCACGGAATTCAGGGATGGGATCACTCGCTGGCCACGTTTGTGGCTCACTTTTTTTTTTCCCAAATAACTTAATCTCTCATTCCAGAGAACAGAGAAACTGCATGGAAACCCTCAGAATCCACTGCGTGGCCTGATGGTCTTTTCCCACTAAATGCTCTCGAGGAACCTTTTCCATCCTTTGGCTGAATTTTTTTTCCTCCTCCTGTCTCTACATCACTGTCTCTCTCTCCTCTTCCACAAGGACTGTGGGTCTGTCTCCATCGTAAAGCCCAGAGCCATTCAGGTATTCCTCGTCCTTGTTGTACTGCTCCGGGCCTGAGGAAGGCATGGAATTCTCCGAAATGGAGCCGTTTTTCACATAACCCGGCAAATTCCGGTGGCCGTTGAGGGTCCCTGGAATCAGTCTCGTGTTGAGGTGGAGGGCGAGCGCCCCTCTCGTGGCTACATTTGTGATGCTGGTGTGGGAAACCATTGGTCCATAACTGTAGGTTGTGCTCCCACTCCGGGCTTTCCTTTTAAAGTCAAGGGCTAAAGTCCACCTGCTCCATGACTTCTTTATTTCTGCTTGGACCTGAGGGGAAAAAAAAGGGCGGGGGAAAAAACCCCATGAGTGGGAGAAGAAAAATGCCAGAACAATGTGGTATCCATAGGCAGAACGGGTGGGATACTCTGTGAGGACCTGGAATTTCAGGGTCTTTGTGGGTCCCTTCCAACTCAGGAGATTCTGTGATTCCATAGAATTGGAAAGAACAATAAATTCACATTTAATCTGCCCTTTCCAGATGAAATATTGGGCACTGGGAAGCTTGAATGGACGAAAATATCTGGCTGGAAAAGTGGGATAGGGTTGAAGGATGGAGAGCAGCACATCTGGGAGGGAATCATCTCAATGTCCCATGAAAATCGAGTGTGAGTGGGAAAATCACTTTGAGAGGCACCTTAATCCTGAGAAATGCCCCCTAGAAAGGGAATTTTAGACTGGGTCTAAAGTAGGTTGCTAAAGTTAGGATGAGATCAATTCCCCTTCAATTTTATTCTGGTTTTAATTGCAGAACATGAACAGTGATTTTGTAGTTTCATTTCCCCTCAAAATCCACAAATTTAGGTGATAAATTCCCCTTAAAATCCACAAATTTAGGTCATAAATTCCCCTTAAAATCCACAAATTTAGGTCATAAATTCCCCTTAAAATCCACAAATTTAGGTCATAAATTCCCCTTAAAATCCACAAATTTAGGTCATAAATTCCCCTTAAAATCCACAAATTTAGGTCATAAATTCCCCTTAAAATCCACAAATTTAGGTCATAAATTCCCCTTAAAATCCACAAATTTAGGTCATAAATTCCCCTTAAAATCCACAAATTTAGGTCATAAATTCCCCTTAAAATCCACAAATTTAGGTCATAAATTCCCCTTAAAATCCACAAATTTAGGTCATAAATTCCCCTTAAAATCCACAAATTTAGGTCATAAATTCCCCTTAAAATCCACAAATTTAGGTCATAAATTCCCCTTAAAATCCACAAATTTAGGTCATAAATTCCCCTTAAAATCCACAAATTTAGGTCATAAATTCCCCTTAAAATCCACAAATTTAGGTCATAAATTCCCCTTAAAATCCACAAATTTAGGTCATAAATTCCCCTTAAAATCCACAAATTTAGGTCATAAATTCCCCTTAAAATCCACAAATTTAGGTCATAAATTCCCCTTAAAATCCACAAATTTAGGTCATAAATTCCCCTTAAAATCCACAAATTTAGGTCATAAATTCCCCTTAAAATCCACAAATTTAGGTCATATATTCCCCTTAAAATTCACAAATTTAGGTCATAAATTCCCCTTAAAATCCATAAATTTTGCTTTATGCCTGTCCATGGAAGTTCTTCCGTGGGGTGCAGCCACTTTCTTAATTAGCAGCAATAGAGAGAATTAACGGAAATGAAGAAATTAAAGTACATTATTCTGGAAATAGGGAAAAAGTTCAAAAGATCCTGGAAAAATCCAGCGTTTTTTGGTTAATCAGTGACGGTATCAATCCATTTTTCTTCTTAATTTGAAATGAAGCAGCATTTGTGCTGGGAAATTAAAAATTCCACATTTTTTCCCCCATTAGCTGCTTCCAGTAGCTCATTTATCGGTGCCATACTGACCTGGGGGTTTTCCACCAGAAAAAAAAATGAGGATTTGTAATTTTTATGTGGACTGGGAGATCTTGGACTGCAAAATAAGGTTGTTTGTTGGAGAAAAATGAGGATGTGCTGATGTGCATCCACCTGGGTGTGGAATTAACCCAAGAAAGGAAGGAATTAAGATGTTTGTGACTCACCTCTCCATTGCAAAAACAGTATATGATGGCAACAAAAAATCCCTGGAAGGAGGAAGAAACAGCAAATTAATGGGAATTTGGGCAAATTTGGGTCTCTTTACTGCCCAGCACCCCCAGGTTTCTCTGAGATCAAGGACACTCAGAACCTGCTGTGGAAAATGTGAGTGAAAAATCTGGGATTGGTCAATGGTGCAGGAGAGGGAAACAGAGAAAATTCCCTGTGGATGGAGCTCCTGGTGGAAAGGAGCTGTCCCTGAGTGTCCTGGGGGACAAGAGGCCAATGGGATCCTGGGGAGCATTGGGAAGAACATTTTTTGTTGGACACACTGACCCTTTCTGTGTTGTGTTTTGCAAAGAGAAAACAGATTTGAAGCTAAAATATTTTCAAATCCCCTCGTGAATGAATTCTGGTGTCTCGTAAACCCAGCCCTGCTTCCAAAGGCCTTCCGCCCACATTTCCCTTCCTCTCCCCACTGGAATTCCCATGGTTTCCCCGAGTTCCAATACCTGGAAAGAGTTGAACAGCATTTCATAGTGCATTTGAACTTGCCAAAGAATCCCTGACACGTCTGTGTATGGCATAGCCATGAAAACAATATAGTGAACGCCAAACAGAGGCATAAGGACGAGGGTAGATTTCAGCAGCTTCCTGCAGGGAAAACAAAGGGATACAGCAGGAATTAGGGCATGGATGAACGTCCCTGACATCACCAACCCAGCCAGGTTTGTCCCCGGGCATGAGTTGCTCGTGGTTTTCTCTTTGTCCCCTTGGATATCGGATGTTTCCGCAGGCACTGAGGAATTCCACACGGAATTCCAAGCTGTTGCTCCTCCTAAGGGATGTGACACAAGCCAGGCCGTGCTCCAGTCCAACCCTCAACACATCCTCTTGTGATGCTGGAGGTGACAACACTGAGATGCCTTTTCCAGCCTCAGACCAACTCCAGGTTTGGGTCAGGATCAAGGGTGGAAGGTGGAAAGGAATGAACGGAATGTGTGCTGCAATTCCAGCCCTCAGCTTCCAACAGCCACCAAATCCCCTCATCCCTAAAGGATGGTTCTCCATCCTCACGTGGTCCTACACAACCCACAGCGGCTGACACTGCCTGGGCAGGAGGTTGGAAAATTGACTTCCAGAGGTCTCTTCCAACTTCAACCACTCCGTTGAGGCAAGACAGGAAAATCCACCCTGGATCGGTGGCTCCTGTGCAATGAGCAAGGTTGGGGGAGAGGGAAGTAAACTGGGAGTGGAATTACTCCCGATATCAAGGGGAAGAGGACAGGGCAGAGGTGACCACTCTTAGGAGGCACTTCGGGATTCAGCATCACTTGGAAAAGCTCCTTTTCCAGGAAGCAGCTCCACCTCAGCACAGGGTCTGCGCTGGGGACTCCAAGGAGGCACCACAACCCGGAGTACTTGGCTGGGCTGGCTCCAGAGGGAATCAGCTTTGCCTGGAAGTGACATTAATTGAGGGATTAAACCTTGTGCCAAGAGTTCCAGCAAGTCCCCGAGTGCAGCAGGGATCGGGAAGGGCAGGAATCACTCCCTCTGTCCAGCGACTGCAAACCACCAAGGGAATTTAACGCTTTAAAAGGAGCAGGCCCCATCCAAACCATAATTAATGGCAAAGCTTCAGCCAGGGAGAAGTAAATAAATGGATAAATCAGAGCCCTGACAGGGCAGCGAGGAAAACTGGGAGGTGTTTTCCTGCCAAATCTCCCTCCTGCCTCAGATGTGTGTTTGGAGAGGGAGGTGGGAGCAATGAGCTCATGGTTTACATCCCAGAGCATTCCGCTCTCCCCCTTTCCCAGGTGTCCTGTTGGGCAGTCCAGGAGATCCCAAGAAGCCTTGGGAGCTCTCCATCAGCCGTGGTGTCCCAGCAATCCGATTTTTCCGTCCAATTTTTGACCATGCTACAAATAACCTGAATTATCAAGGGAGACGAGCTGGCAGAACAAAGGAAAACCAAGCAAAAAACGAAATGGAATTGGAATCTTTTTTTCCGTTCAGCCAAAGCACTGAAACACCCGCTCAAGGGCAGGTTCAACAAATGGGCCAAGCTTTGCAAAGCACGGGAGGGAAATTAAACAGATACAAGTATTACAGCCTTCAACAGCACAAGCAATGTTTTATTTCTGCACTTTTGGTTCAAAAACCGGCTGAAGAGCTGGGATTCCTCCCCAGCCTCCAGCAGGTTGGATTTGAAAGGTTTAGGAGAGGTTTAAATTGCTCTGATTCATTCTGCATCACCACATTTGGACGACATCACACTTCTCACCTTATTTTTGGATGACAACACACTTCTCACCTTATTTTAGGTGGCTCCAAGGTCACCCTGGGCTTTCTCCACAGCCAAAGGGGTGAACCGAGGACTTTGTCCCATCCCAAAAAGGGGACAGGGCAGGTGACACTCACCTGTACTGTTGTCTCGAGTCGCACCTCCCTGCATTCGTCTCTCGGAGCTTGGTTGCGAGGACTCTGATAATATTGATAAAGAGAATAAAATTTACCTGCGAGGAAAAGAAAACAAACAACAAAGAAAGGAGAAGCATTAAAAAATGGTGAAAACGGTGGAGTTGTTCAGCTGATGCTTCCCCCGGGTGATTCAGGGGCTGGGACTGGGGAGGAAGCTCCTCCTGTGGAAGGGATGAGTGTCCCAGGAATGATCCCAGGGTTTTTAACCTTCAGGGAGAATATGGAATGGCTCACAAGGTGTGGACATCTCACACGGAAACACCTGAGCCAGCCAGCCCAGCAGGCACCTGGATCCGACCAAAATGAGGTTTTATTTGTCTTTCACAGCCCAGCTGGGATTAAGATCCCCTCGGGATACCAGGAGCACTCGTAGGATGTCTTCCCACATTTCCATGTCCAAAAGGAAAGAGGAACAAGCCAAAAGCACGATGGGGAAGGCACAGAGTGGCCCTAACTGGAGATGACAGCTCAAGAATGAAGGGCAACGAAACTGTTGGATTTCTCCTGTATTTCAACTGCCGATCTTCCTCTGGGAAGTGTTTGGGGTGGAGCAGATAAGGACAATCAGGGAGTAATACCAAATTCCTTTCAGGGAGAAACATCTATGAACCCAACTCATGGCCAACTGCTCAAGATAATTCCAGTGGTGCCTGAGCACCTTGGAACAGGCTGCCCTGGGAAGAGGTGGAATCCCGTGTGGATGGGGTACTCGGGGACAAGGTTCAGTGGTGAACATGGTGGTGCTGGAGGAGTGGTGGGATGACACCTGGGAGAACTTTTCCAACCTTTATGACTCCATGATTCCAATTTTGTCCTATACACGTGGGAAAATTTAATGGCAATACATCACGGAGAGGAAAGATGGGTTGACATTAGAGAGATTCCCATCTTTTTAGAGCTCTTCGGAGCTTGGTTTCCCTGGATTCCACCTGCTGCTGGCCCAGCCAAACCCATCCATGGGATTATGGCAGGGGAAAGGGAAGAACCATCCGGGAACTGCACTGAGCAGATCCATGGTGCTGGAAAATGCTGTTTCCTATGGATTCCTCTGGAGGCTCCAGCATTTCAAGACACCAAATTACCCCACCACACACAGGCTTGGAATTTTAGGGAGGGACCATTGTGAACATCAAGCTGGAGAGTCCAGGAGACCTCCTTGGATTCATTTTGGTTGGAGCCAGAACATCCAGGTTCCAACATTTCCATGACAGAGATCCCACCACAATCGTGGGAGAGCTGTTCCAATGGTTAATTATCCTCCCTGGTAAAACCAGGAATTCCCTGAGCTGCTGAACCAGCAGAGCCTGGTTGTCCATGGCTTTGTCTCCTGTGGTTGGATTCCTTCTCCTTTAATGAGGTGAGGGTTCATTTGGAACTGTTCTCTTCTATAAAAAAACCAGGGAAGGTCGTGCCACACCCTTTCCCTCACTGGGATAGGAGTGAAATTTCCCTCCCGTATCCATTTCCCTGTTTTCATGAGGTTTGTGGGAATTTTACATCCCTGCAACCCCATTCCCTGAGTTCCATTTGGTTGAAATTTCCTGACTGGCACAGGAATTCTAAGGGAGGAATGGACAGACTGCCAGGCAGGGAAGCACAGAGCCTGGGGGCATTTAATTCTCTGGAAACCAAACTGGAAGGGAAAAACTAAGCAGGATTTATGTCTCTATAGGAGTTTTTCCAGCTTTAAAAGCTCCAGAGTGGGATCTTATTCTGCCTTTGTCTGCAAAATTAAAGATTCCCAACTTTATCACACCCAGGAGGGAAACTCCTCCAATTTCCCTAAATGTGCTAAATTTGAAAAGAAATCCAGACAGAGGAATCACACCCAAAGTAGCAGAAAGTGGAGGGATTTTAAACCCCTCGGCCTCCAAAATCTCGTCTAGAAAATGCAGGACTCAGTCCAGCAACGTGGGAACGGCAGGAGCAGCCAAGTGAACAATGTGAACCCACAGAAATTAAACAGACACAAGCCACAGAATATTTTTGCATAATAAACAGCTGCACTCGCAAATCGCCAGGGCACAGGCACAGCCTCCCAGAGAAACATTATTTTTCCAAGGATGAGCCTCAATTGGGCTCTTTCTCCTCTGCTAATTGGCCTTTAAATGAAATGCGACGGGGTTGCTGGAATTCGTTTAATTGAACCATCTGAGCTTTCTTCCCCAGCCTCCGCTGTTCCAGTCCCAAAGATGTGGTCTCGGCGATGTGTTTCTTCCAAGGAATTGCTGGAGCCAGGTGGAGAATTTCCAGCAAAAGGATGAAATCCAGCCCCCCCCCCCCCAACCCCAAAAATCTCACCTAACAGCACAGACGAGCACATCCACCTCAGAAAATTTCCTGCTCTTTGTGTGTCTGGTGTTCTTCTCACCCACACTGAGCATTTTCCAAGGCCTCCTGATCCAGGAGGCAGAGCCTGATTCCAAACCCTCCAGACTGGGGAGAGATTCCTACCAAATCCACTCACGGATGAGTGGAAAGGGGGGTGGGAATTGGGGGAGTGAATGAGCTCTTTTACATGGAGTCCCCCAGGAGATGGAGAACCCCAAATAAATAGAGGGGGAGGAAAGAGGGTAATTAATGGATTCATGGGAAGCAGGTTTAGCTAATTAAGATACGATTGAAATCACCTGGTGTAGATAATTAAATCTTGTAAGGACCTCTCCAGCTTTGGAGAGCTCCTTCTGTATTGGGGTAGTGTCACTTGGATCCTTCCTTCCTTCCTCCTCCTGGCTCGGGTTTGGAATAATCCACCCTCAGTGATTAAAGATCCAATTGAAGCTGGGATGATTTAATTTTCCTTCCCACCTCAGGTTTCCCAAACTTCTATCAGCTCAGAAAGAATGGGATGACCTGATGCCTGGGAAAAGCTTTGGTCCAGCTACAGACCCCAAATTCCATCTCTTCCCACTGGAGATGCCTTGGGAGAATGTGCTACGAACCCTGGGAGCTTCCAGGATCATCTGGGTTGGAAATGCTGCCTTGAATGTTGGTTTCGTTCATGATTTTAGGGTCTTACCCCTAAAAATGTGAGATTTTTCTCTCCTTTTAGTTGCTCACAAACCCTTCTGCTGTATTCATCTGCCAAAATTTCAGGCAGGATGAACACAAACCCCTCAAAGTGGATATGTGGGGATTATTATAAGGTAGGATTTGTATTAACAGGGAGATTGGAGTAGGAAATCCGGGATCAGCTCTTCCCAAGGGCCTCCCACCCTCTCACTCACCCCCTACTCACCACGATAGCTGCCAGGATGGGCACCTGAATAATCCACTTTAAATTGCCAGCACTCAAGTCCCAACACCTGAGGAAAGATCGATATCCCATCAGGAAAGCATCGGAAGAGCAACACTCAAGAGTTTTGTTGGAAAAATCCCCCTGGAATGAGGAATTCCTCCAAAGCCTGGGGGAAAGACTTGGTCTAACCCTGCCTGCACTCCATGAGACTTTGGAATATCCCTTTCCCTGCTGTTATTCTGCTAAAAAATGAGAATATTCCTATGATTGGGATGGTTCTGCTCTCCAGAGGGTGAAGCTCTTTCCAGCTCTTTCCACACTCATCCAGATTTATCCCTTCCAGGAAGGAACGGATCCTTTTCCACTTCTTCACTTCCTTACCAGAAAAAATCCCTACTTTTAAAGTAATCCGGGTTTCATCAACACAGGAGAGGCTGAACTGATGTAGGATCACAGAATCCCGGAATGGGTTGGGTTGGAAGGGACCTTAAAGATGATTTAATTCCAAATCCCTGCCATGGGAGAGCCTCATCTAACCTGGCATGAGACAATTCCAGGGATCCAGGGGCAGCCACAGCTGCTCTGGGCACCCTGTGCCAGGGCCTCCCCACCCTCACAGGGAAGGATTTTTCCCAATATCCCATCCATCCCTGCCCTCAGGCGATGGGAAGCCATTCCCTGTGTCCTGTCCCTCCAGTTCCTGACAAATAATCCCTCTCCACCTTCCCCGTAGGCCTCTTCAGTCCTGGATATGTCCCTGCTCATGGCAGGGGGTTGGATTAGATGACCTTTAGAGGAACCATTCCATGATTCCCCCTTGGAATAAACCTGGAGAACTTCCCATGGGGCCAGGTGGTGTCTGACACGCGGTGATGGGGAAGGTGCTGGGGTTCCATACTCAATTCCCAGGTTTCCTTCACCCCTGCCCTTGCAGGGAGACCCAGCCAAGCCCCACAAAATCTTTATCTCCATCCACCTTCCGTCCTTATCCCAGTGAGGACTGGAAGTGCCAATTGGTGCTGTGGATGTTGGGATGTTGGGATGCTGGGATCCAATCCTCCATCTCCCAAGAAGGGATGGGCACTATTTGCTCCCAAGAGTTTCCAGCAGCCATCGGAAAAGGTGACTCAGTGCTAATTCTTCTGTTGGAATTCTCTCCAGCCGTGGAGATGGGAATGCCACAGGCTTTTCCTTATCCGATCCAGGTAACCCCCACGTGGCAGCTGCATTTTTCCCGGGCCAGCTCCTCAGGGAAAGTGAGGCTGGAAAACCATCAGTGCTCCCTGGAAGCCTCTGTGAGGATGAGCCGGTGCCACAGCAGATGTGTCACTCTTCAGTAGCTCTGCTGATCCACCCATCCCACCCTGGAGCTGAAATCCCATATGGAAAGCAGTGTCTTCCCAGGGAAAGCCATTTGGGAATGCCTGGGGACCCTCTGCTGGAGGATCCTGGGCATGTGGAAGCTGTTGTGTGGCCAAGCCTGTGAATTTTGGGGGAAAGGCCAGGTTGGATGGGGCTTGGAGCAGCCAGGGAGAGTGGGAGGTGTCCCTGCTCATGGCAGGGGTGGAATGGGATGAGCTTTAAGGTCTTTTCCAACCCAAACCTTCCTGGGATTGTAGAACCCATGGAGGAGTGACAGCTCCACCACCCCTCCACACCAAACTTCTCTGACTGCTGCAGCTGCTGTGTCCCAAATTCACTCCTGCTCATTCCAGATTTTGAGGATCCCTGTCTTGTCCCTGCCCAGCTGTGACACCATCCCTTTATCCCCAGAGATAGCAACTGCAGCTATTCCCATTCACTGAATCCTGCAAAATAGATGGGAAATTTATCCTTCCCTTCCAGCCACCACCCTCCTCCAAAAGTTAATGGCGTCAGAGTACAATTCCAGCTTTGCCTGGTTCTTTTCCCCCTCGAATTCACCCACAAATCCCACAGAAGTTTTGCAGATAAAAGGGAGAGAAGGGAACCCCGTGGGACTTACTCTGTGTCGGCCAGAGTGGCTCTGACGCTGGCCCACACTGTGACAAACACAGCAGGGAGTCCTGCAAGAGAACACAGGTGACACGGGGTCAGTGGGGATCCAAGAGCTCCAGCACCAGAATTCCAGGTGGAGTGGGTTTGGGGAAGGTGGAAGGAGCAGTTTTTAATTATTCAGGCATAACTGAGACTTAGAAAGGCTGAGCTTTCACGTCTAAGAGCTGAATGATCCAATTTGGGGTGCTCATGATAAGGACACTGAGGGGCTGGAGGACGTCCAGGGCAGGGAATGGAGTTGGGAAGGGGCTGGAAAACTCGTGAGGGAGCTGGGAAAGGGGTTCAGGCTGGAGAAAAGGAGGCTCAGGGGGGACCTTGTGGCTCTGCACAACTCCCTGACAGGAGGGGGCAGCCAGGGGGGGGTCGGGCTCTGCTCCCAGGGAACAGGGACAGGAGGAGAGGGAACGGCCTCAGCCTGGGCCAGGAGACGATCAGGTTGGGTATTGGGAATATTCCTCATGAAAAGGGCTGTCCAGCCCTGGCACAGCTGCCCAGGGCAGGGGTGGAGTCCCCATTGCTGGAGGAATTTAAAAGCCCTGTGGATGTGGCACTTGGGGACATGGTCAGGGGTGGCCTTGGCAGTGCTGGGGATGGTTGGACTCCATGATCTCCAAAGCCTGGGAGTGCTGGAACCTGAGAGACTGAAACTGGCTTTGGCCAAATCATTCCATGGGAAGCAGAGAATTCTGCTCTGGAGCCAGGCTGGGAGAGCTGGGAATGTTCACCTGGAGAAGGGAAGGATCCAGGGAGAGCTCAGAGCCCCTTGCAGGGCCTCAAGGGGCTCCAGGAGAGCTGGAGAGGGACTGGGGACAAGGGATGGAGGGACAGGACACAGGGAATGGCTTCCCAGTGCCAGAGGGCAGGGATGGATGGGATATTGGGAAGAAATTCCTGGCTGGGAGGGTGGGGAGGGACTGGAATGGATTTCCCAGAGCAGCTGTGGCTTCTCCTGGATCCCTGGAAGTGTCCAAGGCCGGGTTGGACATTGGGTCTTGGAGCAGCCTGGGATAGTGGAAGGTGTCCCTGCCCATGGAATGGAGTGGGAATGGGATGATCCTTAAGACCCCTTCCAACCCAAACCATTCCATGATTCCGTGATTCCAATGGTTTTATGCAGTACACCTTTCCCAAGATATTTCCTTCCTTCCTTCACATCAAGAAAAAGTGGATCAGGAGTCAGACTCAGACCGTTTCTCCCAGAAAACCCCTGGATGGATTGGAAACTCTGTTAAATGCAAGAGAGCTGCTGCACAAAGCAGACAAATTCTAAAATTTAGGATTATGCTTCCAAAATATCCAGCCATTTGGGAATGAACCATCCCGATTTCAGCACAGCTACCCTGGGCCATCATCTTTCCCCTGTGAAACGTGGAAAAAAAATTCCCTGATATCCAAATGCAACCTTGTATTTATTTTTTTAGGGTCCAGTTATTTGTACAACCGAGTCCCCTACTGGCTTCCCTTAAAAAGCAGGATCCAATCCACAGTAGCTTCCACAAATTCGGGAAGAATGACCCCTTTCAGGTGGAAAAAAAAAATTATTAAAAAATAAATAAAGGCGACATTTATCAGTGGGGACTGTGAAGAGGCTGTTCCCAGTCTAAGCTCGCTGGGGCTCGGGGATAAGCCCAGGCTTAACTTTCAGCATGCACTTAAGTCTCATTAGGGTGCTTAAAGGTTTTCCTGACCATGGGGTGTGGAGCAGGGACGGCTGTGTCCCGAACCCCGGGACAACGGGGCCCTTATCCGGGCCGGGAGCTGGGAATGCCGGGGTAATATAAGAAAGCATAAATAATTAAACACAGAGCCTCACTCAGGCCCAGCACTCCTACAAAGCCACATTTGTAAGGAATTCATCCCGCTCCACAATTCCCTGGGTTGCTGGCACCGGGAAGAAAATCCTTGACCTGTCGCACTGGGAACTTGGAGCGAGGGAAGTGAGGGCTCGGGGAAGGTGATAGGCACCGTCTCTTTCCTCCTCCCTCCATGGAAAGTAGGGCAGGCTCTGGAATATCATCAAAGGTTTAAATGGATTGAGGTTTTTGGTGCTATTCCAGTTTGTATCCACTGAGGAACTGCCATGTTGGAAGGCTGGCCATGAGGTATTGGATATTCCCACTACAGTGAAGCGCCAAGTCTGAAGGATGGATTTTTTGGGAGATTTGGATATATTTGACAGGAGTTTGTTCCTCTCTTGCCTGTCCTGAGCTCTGGAAGAGACACAATTCCCATTCTTTCTAATCCTGTGCCGAGTTCGAGCTGCCAGTCAGCAATAAAATACCCAGGGGAAAGTAGTTATCCCTAAAAATCCCAATGTGTGCATGGGTGGGTGGATGTGTGATGGATGGATGGATGGATGGATGGATGGATGGATGGATGGATGGATGGATGGATGGATGGATGGATGGATGGATGGAGGGATGGAGGGATGGATG
>VZRV01001963.1:62341-76279 GCA_013398115.1 Falcunculus frontatus
ATGGATGGATGGATGGATGGATGGATGGATGGATGGATGGATGAGTGGATGAATGCATGGAGGGATGGATGGATGAGTGGATGGATGGAGGGATGGAGGGAGGGATGGAGGGATGGATACATGGATTAATGGATGGGCACATGGATTAACAGATGGACACAAGGATGAACGGATGAATACATGGATGCATGCATGGATGGACAGATCAATGGACAGACGGATGCATGGATACATGGATGGATGGATGGATATATGGATTAACGGATGGATACATGGATGGATGGATGCATGCATGCATGCATAGATGGATGGATGGATGGGTGCATGCATGCATGCATGCATGGATGCATGGATGGATACATGGATGTATGGATGGATACATGGATACATGGATGCATGGATCTCCTCCCGCGTGCCTCTGGCCCAGCCCCGCCATGCCGTGAGCGACCTTTACAGAATCCACATTGTATGCGCTGTGCATTTCCAGCCACACACACAGTGTGTACAATGCAGGTGCTATAAAGTCAGGAATCTCCCCAGCAGCCGGAAAATGGGAAAGATCTGCTGGTCACCCCACTCCCTCAGGGGCTTTCCCCTTGTCCGTGTCTCCCAGCAGTCGGAAAAATGGGTTTCATGCATGTGGCGCGAGGGAGCAACTGCTGGAAGGGAGTTTAAGAATAAACACCTTGTGTGTCTCTGGGAATTCTGGTCTCAATTCCCTGGGATTTAAAAGCCACTCCGAGGAACAATGCCTGTGTTTTATGAGTCCCTGTGCATTCCATTTCCCTGATATTAAATGGGAATAATAAGAAGATTTTTAAGGCCTCTGGTCCTGCTTGGTACAAATTTTTCCAGGAAGGATGATTCCTGCTTAGATAAACACACAGGGCTCCCCATCATGGATTTTTGGAGCACCTCCCACCATCCTTTTTATCTTTCCCAGGTGTCCCTGCAATCCCCAGTTTGCTGAAACCCAGGGCAGACCAGCCATGCGTGTGGGAATTAACACACTGTGAAGGAAAAACGCCAATGGAATCAGCTTGGGTTTCCTGGCTATTGGTCATGGTTCCTAAACTTCCTTCAAAAAACATCTGCAGGGAGCTGGGAGTCTCCCAAGGGGTTTATTGTTGCCCATAATGTCATTATTTATTTATTTTGGGTGGGTGCTGGCACGGAACGAGTTCCTTTCCGTCAGCAGGGTCTCCCTTGGAAGAAGGGAATTGAAGACTTTGATGGAGCTCGTGCCAGTGAGGATGTGGATTAAAAAGAAATCCATGGAGCTGACATCAAAGAATAGCTCTTTGTCCTGCTTTTCCCAGAAATAAGATGTTGTAGGGTGATTTTTCGCTCCCTGTTTCCACCTCGGAGATTTCCAGGCAGGACAAATCCAACGTTGATTGTTGCCAGAATACCCCAGTTTTGGGGGAAAACTTGTCTTTTCTGTGCAATAACTCTTCATCCCTGAGTCCCTGTCACTCACTGCTGCGGTGTGGGCAGGATCCAGTGCCCGCTGCAGGGAACTGGAATTTTTCCGCTGTCTCCAGTGGCTCCTGGATTGGTTTGCCCTTTCCAGTGCCCAAAAATTATCCAAACAATCCGCCTGTGCGGGTGCCTGTGTGGACACTATCATCCCAATCCAAACAAAGCGATCCCAACTGCCACCGGGAGGGATCCTGTGTTCTCATTCCAGAGGAATTTCCATGGAGCAGCCTCAGGCTCCTGGAAGCCCAGGGATGCTGGCTGTTGTGACAGGTGTGACTCCAGCCCTGCGGTTGCTCCGATAAAATGATTATTCCCTGGCAGCACTCGGGAAAATTAATGAGAGCAACCCCTGCTTGTCCCGCTGTTTTCCTTTGGTTTTGCCTGTTAAACACATGGCATTATTTTCCAGCTGCTTCCCTCTCTTCCCAAATTCCCTCTGGGGAATTGCTTCTTTAAGTCTGCTCTGTGTAGTTTAATGTCATTTTTTTTGAGAGGCAGTTTTTACAGAGCTTGAAGGTTTGGAAGAAGATGAGTTTGTTTCTCTTTGCTGATTTAATTTAGTTGGGGTTTTGTTCGTTCGCTTTAGCAAAGAGGTGCCGTCCAAAGCCCTCTCTGTCCCTCAGCAGCTGAGATAAGAAATGCCAAATCCCCGAAATAGACTCCCAAAATTATCTGGGCTAGGAGGGACCTTAAATCCCATTTTGTTCCACCCCCTGCCAAAGGGCCCGGACAACATCCACTATCCCAGATTGCTCCAAACCCCATCAAATATCTCTTAATTTATTTGTTTTCCCAAAATTTTTCCAGCTGTCCAGGACTAGGCTTTTCCTGAGAGATGGATTCCCACTTTGGAATGTTTCTATATTTACATCTCCCATTTTTATCATCCGTCAGCACCGGCAGTTTCTGACCTATGGAGCAGCTGAACAGGAGGTTTGGAAGGAGCTCCTTCCCCATATCCCATTTGGGAAGGAGAAAGGCTGGAGAGAGCCCTGCTCTGGAGTATTGAATCCCAAAACTCTGAAGTCCTTCCTAAACTCAGTTCTGTGTTCCCTGCCGAGCTCCGAGCTCCACTGTCAGAGAGAGCCACCAGCTTTTTTCCATAAAAATCACTTTCTGGAATGGGGAATGGGGTGGTGCCCATCTGAACCTTGTCCTAAAATGCAGTCAGGATGTGGCCAAGTGGATTTGGGATCTGGAATCTGAGAAGTGCTGCTGGGCCAGGTAACCACAGTCCCCCCGGACAGGTTTTCCTGCTGTAATTCCTGTTTAAACCCTCACCCCATTATCCTTCCTTACATCCTCAAGGATCATCGGAAACATTCCCTGTTCTCCTCCCAACCCTCAGACTCCGAGACAACCGTGGGCAGTTGTTTTATTGTCCCAGCACCTCGTAACTCCTGGGAAGCCAAAATTAAAGCCAGGAGTGAACAGAAATCCCATTCTCCTCTGAAATGTGCGTGCCCACAACGTCTTCTCCTAATGAGCCCCTTCCCTGCACCCACATCCCGCCCCTTTCTCATTACTCAGGGAAAAGATGCCCAAGTTGAAAGAAAAGGAAAATAAAAGAGCCTTCCCCACAAATTGCAGGTTTCCAGTGGTGTTCCAAGGCTCAGGAGACCTCAGGGATTTTAAGCAGCTGAGGTTTGAGGGAGGAAATCAGAGCTCGGGGCTCTCATTGGGAGCAGATGCTCAAAACCTCCCACAAATTTCTGCCCCTCCAGCTCAGCGCTAGTTTCTCAGCAGGAGGTCCTGGGAAGAGATGGAGATAACTCCCTAAACCTGGCAGTCTCATCCCAAATTCAGCCCTCACTTTTTCTGCCCTGGGAGGGTGGTAAGATGTGGGGGTGGTGAGGCACCACCAGAGATCTGGGGCTGCCCCTGGAAGTGCCCAAGGCCAGGTTGGATGGGGCTTGGAGCAACCTGGGATAGTGGAAGGTGTCCCTGGCCATGGCAGGGTGGGGACTGGATGGGCTTTAAGGTCCCTTCCAACACAACCCATCCTGGGATCTCCTAGATCTTTGTGCTGTCTCTCCAAGCCTGGGGTTACCTTTCCGGAGACCCTGGAAGAGCCCCAGTGTAACCACCACAATTCGGGAATGATAAAGGCTTCCCAGGACGGAAAACCTGTCCTTGTAAGAGCCCACTGATGCTCATCCTGCCTCCATCCCTTCTCCCATATTTCCATATACCCAGGGTTTCCTTCAAGAACCACCTCCGAGAGGCTTTTCAGCAGCCATGACTTACCCCAGCCAAATAATGTGAATCCCCAAAGATATTTCTTCTCTGAGAAAAATGCCATGAAGATGAGGCTGTGGAGATAGAGCCCTTCCACCAGGATCCAGTAGTAATTGGTTGCCAGGAAGTAGAGGAAGAAGGTGACAGCCACTTTACAGCCCACCTGCAGCAACCACAGAAGGACAGAGAAGGAACAAGGGGTAAAATTCTCATGCTGCCCCGACACAACGAGATGGGGTGGGAAACAAGGTGGAGGAAGGAAAGAAAATTAATCAGGAAATTCTCTTGCAGGGTTTTTATAAGGAAAATCTGTGGGAGAACAGGAAAGATGAACAGTTGGGAAAAAACTCCCGAGCTGAAGGTGATTTTTCCAACAGCAGGTGAGTTGGGAGGAGGAGGACAAGAGATGATGGCCTGATCCTGCTCTCTCCCAACCCAATGATGAGGGGCTCACACACTTCCTGGAGAAGTTGTGTTCCATCTTTTCCCTGTGTTTCATCTTTCCCTGTGTTTCTTGCCCCTGTTGGAGGCCAAAGGGCCTTGGCCAAGTTGTCCTGGTCTGGGTGTCCTGATAAAGTCACAACCCTTGGAATTACAACTCTTTGCTCAGCTCATGGAGAGACCAAGGTGGGATAAAGTCACCTCATCCTGTCATGGATGTCCAAGCCAAGATCCTCCAGGTCAGTCCTCAACAACTGGGAACCAGCCCAGATGGCTCCTGCTGCCTTTGGAACATGGTGTTCCAAGAGCAAACAGGACCTGGAAGTTTCCCTCTGGAAACAAGACCGTGTTTCTGGAGCAGACCTGAGCCGCAAGGTGGGAGATCTGGGAGAGACTTCCAGGACATCCTGGTGTTAAACGAGCTCCTAATCTGAGCTCTCTCTCCACATTGAGCTGAAATCCTTCAGGTTTTTGGGAGCAAAGCCCTGACTGTGATCCAACAGTCCCTTGGGACAGAGTGGGACAAAGCCACCCTTCTTCCCAGTTTCTCAGCTCCAGTAGAGAAAGGCTGCAAAATATTGGGATTAATCAGTACAAAGCCACCTCTTGTCAATGTGGATATCCTTGGAGTCCGGGAAGTTGGATTTCCCAGGAATCCTGGGACTGCCTTGGCAGTGGCACATCTTTGTGCTGCCCTTTCCTTTGATTAATACAAAGGTCTGACAGAAAATTCCAGTAATATCTTGGAAATAAGAAGAGAGGGGTTTTTATCCTGGCACAGCTCTTATGCTAATTTTTTGTCAATCAATATACACATCTATCCATATATTTGTGTATTGGTAAGATATGCACACATTACACTGGTTTTCTTTCCTAGACAAAGGGAATTAAAAAAGATTAATTAAAAATCCCCGTAAGTTCAACAATATTTTTTATATTTATAAAAAACTCCCATCTAGGTTTGATAATATTTTCTGCATTTCTTTTTTGTATTTATTGCCTCATGCAGGGAAACATGAGGCAGTAATTGCGAAGTTCCCACTTCATTTGGAAACAAAAGAAATCCGTTAATTGTCGCCTTCGTCGCTTGTTTGCCTTGCCATTCCGAAGAGTGGGAAATGCCATTAAATGCTAATATTCAAAGAATGCCATAGATTATCCTAATTATTCCTTATAATGAGCCCGGCATGAGGAGAAACTCCAAACAATGCAGTGAAACATTCTGTGTTCTTTCTAAATAAATGAGTGTTTGGAGTGTGTCGAGTGAGACTCCATAAATTAATGACACGGATCTCTGGGATGGGAAGGGAACACAATGACAAAGTTCCAGTTGGGATGCACTCGGATGCACAGTGGGGCATTCCCAAATCCTCTGATTTTTCACAGGGTGTTGCTGGTCCCTGGTTGTAGCACAGGCTGGGAAAGACTTGAGAAGCCAAACGAATCCACAGGCAGGAAGTTTACCCCAGATTCCTTGAGGTTGGAAAAGACCTCCAAGACCATCAAGATCAACCTGTGCCTGATGCCCACCAGAGCACCGAGTGCCACATCCAGGAATTCCTTTGATGCCTCCTGGGATGGGGACTCCAAACCTCCCTGGGCAGTTCCAAGGCCTGAACCCTCTTTCCATAGGGAAATTCCTGCTGATGTCCAACCTGAGCCTCCCCTGGCACAGCCTGAGGCCGTTCCCTCTCCTCCTGTCCCTGTTCCCTGGGAGCAGAGCCCAACCTCCCCCGGCTGCCCCCTCCTGTCAGGGAGTTGAGGGGTGTAAGAAGGTGCCGTATCCAGGATTCCATGGGAAATCCATGGTGGGACCAATGACAAGGAGAGCCGAGAGCTTCAGGATGTGGGAAACGTGAGGATGGGCTTCATCCCCCCCAGGCACATGGACAATGCAGATAATGCCATCAGAGATTTCTATGGAGTGAAAACCCCATGGAATTTTGGAGAAGAGAGCAACTGACCTCACTTCCACTTTTATTTTGGGATGTGAGCTCATCTGCCTGGGTTGGCTGGACTGACTCAACCAACCATAAATGGAACCTGAGGCTCAGGTTGGACATCAGGAGGAATTTCTCCATGGAAAGGGTGGTCAGGCTATGAAGGGGGTGACCAGAGAGGTTTGGAGTTCCCATCCCTGGAGGTGTCCAAGGAATTCCTGGATGTGGCACTCGGTGCTCTGGGCTGGGGACAAGATGGGGATCGGGCACCCACCAACCATTCCAAGGTTGGATGACCTTGGAATTCTTTTCCAACCTCAATGATTCTGTCCAAGGTCCCTCTCATGGACACCTCCTTTTTGCCGATGAGCCCCACCCTTTCCCATGACACCTCATCATCCCTCCATTTTCCCTTCCAAAATGTCCTTTATTCCATATGGGAATGAGAAAAGTCATGCATTCTCCATCCCTGCAAGACTTGTGAGCCAAGCTGGATGTGC
Organism: Falcunculus frontatus; assembly: GCA_013398115.1. Classification (NCBI taxonomy): domain Eukaryota; kingdom Metazoa; phylum Chordata; class Aves; order Passeriformes; genus Falcunculus; species Falcunculus frontatus. The sequence continues at coordinate 68,943 of VZRV01001963.1, forward strand.
CTTGTGCTGGAATGGTCAGGAATGTTTCCACAGCCATAAATTTTGAAGAGTATCAGGGGAATGGAGATGGGAATCAAGCCATCAACCTTGACTGCCATGGGAACAGCTTTTCCTTAGCTCAGGAATCGGGCAATCCCTCTGAAACAGTGGATTGGGAGTGGGAAAGGATGGGAAGAGGCTATGAAAGTTGAGTAGAGTGGAAAACTCCCCCAAAAGAGGGAAAGTGTCGAGCAGAGAGGACAAAGACACGAATCCTGGAAAAACACTGCTCTGGGAATACTCACAAACTGCGATTTATCTGCTGGAGGTGCTTCTGTGATGGATTTCAAGTCTTCCTCGGAGATCCGCTCCATCTCCTCCAGGGCTGACCCGGAGTACAGGACCGCGTCCTTCACGAAGATGCTGACGGCTCTCAGCATGAAGGACACAAACAGGTGCATGTGGATGTAGTTCCTAGTGCAGTGCAAACGTCTGGAAGAGGAGGAAAAGGATTGGGAAGTTTAGTCCAGCTGTTGGGCGGAGTCACAGCCACTTCTGGCTCCGGAGAGCCCCAGCTGCTGCCACCGGCACCGTGTCCCCGTGGGGAGCAGAGTGAGGGTCACCTCTCCCTGTGATTCCCGGTTGGGAGATGGATTAATACCTGGTCCAGGGGCTTCAGGGAATCATGGAATAATGAAATGGTTTGGGTTGGATCGGACTCCAAGCCCATCCAGTGTCAGCCCTGCCATGGGCAGGGACACCTCCCACTATCCCAGGCTGCTCCAAGCCCCATCCAACCTGGCCTTGGACACTTCCAGGGATCCAGGGGCAGCCACAGCTGCTCTGGGCACCTTGTGCCAGGGCCTCCCCACCCTTCCAGCCAGGAATTCCTTCCTAAAATCTGCTCAAACCCTGCCCTCTAGCAGTGGGAAGCCATTCCTGCTCTCCTATCCACACTCACCCTTGGATTCCAGAGGCTCCAGAACTTTTGGCCAGTGGAAACCTCACAGAGTTTCCTGTAAACCGTTAATTTTTGTGCCCAGCCCAATTTAGGAGCAAGTCCAGCAGTAACTCCGGTGTGCTGGGCTGTTCTCCCTGTTTCCTGCTGGAAACTTCATCCTTCGGAGTGGTTTGTGGGCTCCACCCCAGCAATGGCAGCAGCGACCCCACAAATCCTGGTTGTAAAGCGCTTTAAGGTCCTTTTTTGGGGAAAAGCTTTTTTGGGGATGGCGAGAGATGAACAGATCAGAGCCAAGAATAAGAGGTGTATTTTAGAATCAGGATTTTGGGAAGAAGGAACTGACCTCTTGGGGTCCTCTCTGTCCTCTGGAACTCTGTTGCCATGCCCGGATTTATGAATGGAGTTATATCCTCTTAAATCCCAATAATCTGCACTAATTAAGAGCCGTGTTTTCATCCCTCTTGGAGGATGTTATGATAACAACACCATTTGTTCTCTGCGCTTTTATAATCCTAATTACGCCAAGTGGAACTGATGAGGTTTGAATGAAGTTTGGCTTTGTTCCCTGCATTTGAAAGGGAGCCAGTGAATCTCTGGATTATCGAGGATAAAATCTGGCTTGATCCCTGCTGCTGCTCTGATCCTCAGGATAAAGATGCTTCAGCACAGCTGCCCAGGTGGTCTGGGCTGGAAATGAAGTGCTCTGAGCATGTGGATAAAGGAAAAACAGGAATTCTCTTGGACATGGAATATTTTAACAATCTTGCCAGTGTCCAGTGGGAAATGAAAAAGAGGGAAAAGGTTGGGAGAACGGGAGTGTGCTGCAGGGATGGAGTCTGCAGTCCCCTTTGGATTGGCTGTGTCATGGATTTGGGATTTGCTATCCAAGGAAACCCCCAACACCTTTTGCTGTCTGCAGAGAGCTCTGAGCACTTTCAGAGCCTGGAGCCACACATTTTATTCCCACATTTTATTCCATGCCCGGGGCTTGGTTCGAGCTTCCCGAATCCCTCTGCAGATACCACGGGGCTGTTCTGGCCCCCTCAGCTCTTGCCCAGGTCCTGCTGGTTTTTTAGGAGAAGGCACGAGCAGACATCGAAGGGAAGCAGATCTGGGGCTCAGGGTTTGGGGTCACCCTGCTCCATCAGCTCACCAGACAAAACATTCCCAAAGGACAAATTCCTGGATATGGGTGACACTTTTCATCCCTCCCATCCCATGCTCTCTGTGCCAGCAAGAATCCCAGAATCCCAAAATGGTTTGGGTTGGAAGGGACCTTAAGGATCACCCCATTCCAACCCTGACACCTTCCACTATCCCAGGATGCTCCAAGCCCCATCCAACCTGTCCCTGGACACTTCCAGGGGTGGAAGATGCAACATTGGATCTAAAGAATGGATAATGAGGGTTCAAAGTGGTGTTTAGGGGTCTAAATCCCTTGGAAGGGATGGTGGGAGGGGAGGGGACATGATCAGAGTCAGGAGGGTCATTTTTGGATCCCTGGGAAGAGCAGCAGCGTGGGGAGATTGGAGGAATCAGCCTGGGAGTTTTCCATCCCTTTCAACTGGTTTATCCTTCACGAACATTCGGATTTAGAGTGGAATGTCCCTCAGGAAACCCTATTTATCTGCAAATCAGCCATCTAAAGCTAAGCCAGTCACCCACAGCGACAACAGGGACAGAAAATCCTGGGCAGTCTTCTAAGGGATTCCTGGAGACTCCCCTCTCCCCGTTTGCTGCAAAGAGGGCCTGGAAAACTCCACTTGAGGGTAGCGAAAGGAATTCCAACATCCCACCCACCATCCCCCAGGAATTTTGCCCTAAGTGACCCTAAACACAGCCCAAATCACAGATGCCACCACCACCGGTGGCTTCCTGAACTGCGCCACCCCGATTTTATCCTTCTGGGAAAACCCGAGGCTTTTCCGGTGTCGCTTAGGTAAAAACAGAGCCGCCTACCTGAAGTATCCCAGGATAAGGACAGCAACTGTGAGGGATCCCAGGGAGATGGAGTATCCAACAGTATAAATCAAATAGAGGCGATCAAAGACCTCCTGCAGCAGAAATGATGGAGAAAACAGCGTCACATTGGGAACGCGGCCCTACTGCACCGTCACACAACCCTGGCAGCACACAGAGCCCAGATCCTTCGGGAATCCCGTCCTTTTGGCAGCTTGGGAAGCGGGGTTTGTGTTCCCTGAGGTGGGGAGATGGGATTTTCCCAAGGGATTCATGATGGAGTTGGGTTCATCCCATACCTGGGAGTTTTGCGGCATTTTCATCCCAAAGGAATCTAAAGAGCTCTACAAACTCTCGGCCCAGTCCAAGGATCACTTGGGAATTTTTACGTGGACAAAATGCCTGCTGAGCTGGGAATTTTGCAAGGGATTAATGATGGGGTTGGGTTAATTCCATGCCTGGGAATTTCACAGCATTTTCATCCCAAAGGAACCCAAAGCGCTTTACAGACTCTCGGCCCAGCCCAGGGATCACTTGGGAATTTTTGCCTGGACAAAATGCCTGCTGAGCTGGGAATTTTGCTGGAATTGCACAATTTAGCCATCACTGGATGACTGATATCCAGCCTGGGGAGTGTAGCCCACCATGGAAAACATGGGAAGGAAATACTTTGGCTATGGGATACGAGGAAGAAAATCACCTGCATTTATTTTTCCCTTTTTTTAAATCCAAAGCAGCCTCAGCCTGAGGTTTTCCAATCCAGACACAACCTGAGCTTGCCAAAATCCCACTGGAAAAGCTCCTGTCACAGGAGAATTCCTAATAATTAATCCTTCGGGAGGTTTTAGGTTGCTATATTCTAAAGCTGGCCTTGAAACCCTGAGGTTTCCATTAAATATTGGGATATTTTCCTTGATCCTGCTGGGACACGCAGCTGAACTCAGGGATTCCTGGAAAGGGTTAAAACCCCTGCCCTCCATCCCAGCCTGTCCTGCCTTTCCCAGCCTGAAATTAGAAACAAATCCCAAAAAACCCCAACCAATCCAGCATCTTTCTCCTCATTCCCTCCTTTCCCTCGCCCCACCCACGGGGGCTGCAATAACATCGGGAATGCTGGGCTCTGAATGACAGCTCTGATTGGGATTTGAGGCTTGGAACGCTGGCCTGGAATGCCAAACCTCAGCCCTATTACATCAGAATCCGCAGATTTGGGAATGTTTCTCTGCGGTTTGCGCTGGAGGAGCGAAGCCCTTGCCAATATTAATTTACCGAGTGTGTCTGTGCGTATTTATGTGATATTTTTATAGATTTTTATAGATCTGTCTGTGCAGGCAGCAGGCCCTGAAAAGCCAAGAAGAGGAGATTTCAAAGCTTCCAGGGAAAAATAGCCTGGCGTGATTTTCCTGCTGCCAAGCTGGAATCCTCCTGGAGCGGGAGAACGTTTGCTCCCAAAGTAATAAATAAATAAATAAATAAATAATAAAAAATCTCACTCCAAGGTTGGAATTCTCAGAAGTTTGAGAACCTTAACAAAACATCTCTGAGCCCCATGTAGAAATTTCGCTGGGAAGATCCACATTCCTATGGGACAACACCACTGTTGTGGCGGGAACGGCCTTGGGAAGAGCCTCTGGATTGGCTGGCAGGGGGTTTTGGAAGGTGGATTGCTCTGATCGACCACAGGGCCTCTCTTTGAAAGGAGGTTGAGCTCCAAGTGCCAAGACACAGAAAGCCTCTCCTGGTGTGCTCCTTGGAGAAGGAGGTGCCCCAAATCCTACCCAGAATCTCTCTGGGAAGCCGTTGGGAAAGGTGATTTCTTGGATGGGGTGCTCAGACCCTTGGGGAAAGTCTTTGGAGCAAAAAATTGAGGTTCTCCACTTCCACGTCCGGTTCTCCCTCACTTGGAGCTCAGGAGTGGTGATTCCCAGGAGCTTTTCCTCCTTGGATTTACCCAGGAGGGAAAACAAATCTCTGAAGGAATTCCAGATTTCCCAAGGGAGGTCCCAGCTCCATGAAAACCACAATGAAGAACCGGGAAAGATCCTCCAGGCAGGAAAATACTGGAAAATACAGGAGGCATTTTCCAGCTGCGATGACCATCTCCCTGGTCTGAGGAGCATCCTTAGGGAGCTGAGATGGATGGGAAGTTAAATAATTCCCAGAAAAATACAAAGGTCATGATGGTCAAGCCATGGACATGACCTGGAGCTCCATCACCCCAGGAAGTTCCCACCTAAAGTCTCCTGGAAGTCCACTCTGAGAACGGACTGACCATCCCTGGTCATCCATTGCTGGAAGAGGCCAAACCTGGCCTTGCCATGAGATCCTGATTCGTTTAGTGTGATAATTAGACCGATGTAATTTAATTTAATTATCATTTAATCGAAGTGTTCAAGGCTTTGAGCAACCTGGGCTGGCAGGAGGTGTCCCTGCCCGTGGCACAGAGTTGGAACTGGATGGACTTTAAGGACTCTTCCAACCCCAATCAATTCAGGATTCCGTGATTCCATGGATTTGATTCCTGCAGGAATCCTCCACTCTTTCAACTGTTGCCACGTGTGCGAAAGGAAAAGGAAAACCGGACAGAGCAGGAATTTTCTGGTGGCAAATCCTATCCTGAGTTTCGTGGAGCTGTGCCCTGTATCCAACATTTCCCTTTCCTCCTTTTCATTCCCCTTTAGGGAGACACCAGCAACACTCAGGTTGTGAAGCTGGGAGGGATCCGGGGTTTTTTTGAGGAGTGGGAAGGCTGGGATCAGCAGCACAGGAGGCTGGAAGCATAAATAAGGATTTTTCAGATGGAATTTCTGCACAGTTTCTCCAAGCTGCTGATTCAGGTGTCGTTAAGGACGTGTTTGGAATCAGGGGTTTGCTGCTTTGAGTGATAAACAAAGCTGGAAAACCTCTGTCCTTGCTTTCCTCATCTTTTTTTTACAGGAAAATGGGACAAAATCAAAAGTTTAATGGGATAAAATGAAAAGCTAAATGGGATATTCCCAAAATGAGATATTCCCAAAATGGGATATTCCCAAAATGGGATATTCCCAAAATGAGATATTCGCAAAAGGCATGGAACAGGCCCTGATTTCCAAAGCCTCAGGGAAAACGTGGAGTTTTTCCTACAGGATTCTGTTCCTCTCATCCATAGAAATTCCAGGCTCTTAGATCCCCACGTACTGGAGAGTGACTGGGATCAGCTCTCACAAAAGACCCCTCAATTTAGCCTCAGACACCCCAGTTTACTCTCAGACACCCCAATTTAGACATGCATGTCCATAAAAATCGTCTTTAAGCTCCCTTCCAACCCAAACCATTCCAGGATTCCCAGATTCTATTTCCAGGAACGCACCAGACCAAATCCATAGGCATGGAATGAGGATGGCACCTCGGGGTTAATTGAAATTATGAACAAAACATCTCTCTGATCGCTTTTTTATTCCTCCACAGACTTTAAAACCTCTGCCCGTGTCCTGCTGCAAATGCCTGACACTTTGCTGGCATTCCTTCCTGGAATTCGGGATGAAACAATCCAAACCCGTTCCTGTGCCGTCACTTTGAGGTCCCACAAAGTTGTTTGCTTTTCCCAGGACCCCAGAGAGCTCCAGGATTGCTGCTTGGAACAATGGAGTTCAGATAAAGCAGCCCTGCAACACGCTGGGCCCTTCCCATTGTGCTCGGAAGGGGATGGATTCTCCAGGCCTCTCCGAATTCCCGGGAAGCCGTAAAACCCCCACGCTGCAAACAAGCAGGAGCAGATGAAGACAGGACTGAGGTTGGATCTTAGGATGGCCCATCCTGCTGGTGCTTCCCAAGCTGAGCCAACCTCCCAAGTTGCTGGCTCTGGCTCCCCTTCCCCAGGATTTTGGGAGATTGAGATCCCATTCACCCCTCAGCTCATCCTTGAAAACGGGATGAGTTTCACCTGCTTTAAAAATAGCTGTGTTTGGCATCCCTGTTGTTTTGGGGGAGATGGGAATGAGGGAAATTCCCGGGTTTTGACCCAAACATGCCATTGCTGCTGCCAGTGTTGGAAAAGGCGACCGGAAAAAGGATCCTGCTGCTGTTGGCTGGATGTGTGGAGGGGAAGGGATCCACGGTCAGTGGTTTTATGGGATTTGGGGAGAAACAGCCTAAAAACTTGCCAGAGATTCATCACTTCCCATTTGTGCCTCATTTTGTCCAAAGAGTGAGGAGCTCCAGGAATACAGGTCACCCTCACTCCTGGTTTTAAGGGAATTTAAGGAAGAAAGGAGAATGGCCAGGCCAAAGGTCCTTTTAACTCTGCTCCCTGTCTCCTCCGTGGGCAGGAAGGGATGCTCAGGGAAGAGGGTGGGAACAGAACAAATTCGCAATAAAAATGATGTGGAGTTGCTGGAGCAAGTCCAGAGGATCCCATGGAGCTGCTCCCAGGGCTGGAGCCCCTCTGCTCTGGAGCCAG
>VZRV01001963.1:76433-118270 GCA_013398115.1 Falcunculus frontatus
TGGGGCTTGGAGCAGCCTGGGACAGTGGGAGGTGTCCCTGCCATGAAGGACAAGATCACCCAGTGCCACTCCTGCCATGGCAGGACACTTCCCACTATCCCAGGCTGCTCCAAGCCCCATCCAACCTTTCCTTGGACACTTCCAGCCAATTGCTGACTCCTGTTTGATGTTATCTGGAAGGAATTTGAGGAAACACTTCCCTGGATCACCTCATCCTGCCTGGCTAAGGGAGGAATCAATCTCCAGGGCTGTCAATTGCCATCCTCCAGTGGTGATTTTCCCTGAGGAAGCAGCCCGGGAGCTTTTCCTCCCTGGGAAGTTATGAGCTGTTAATTCTCCGGGCTCTGATGCCTTTAACACACTTTGCTCTTCGCAGAGAGCGGTTTCCGAGCTGCTCTGGGTGAAACAATCCCCATTTATTCAGGGAAGGACACCAACTTGCTCTGGGGCACTCTGATTGCTGCTTTGGCCAATCTCAAAATTATCCCAGCGTGGCTAAAATGGGAAAAGTCCCCACCTAAACAAACATCGCTGGACAGAGATGTGTGCAGCACATGGTGTTTATTTAGGTGTGGATATCTCCAGCTATCTATAGGTCCAAGCCTATTTCCAGAGATAGCCAGCAAATCCATATATATTTATAGCCACAGACAGTTGGGGTGGGTTGTTTTTTTTTTTTCTAAAAGCCCAGTTTCTTAAAATTCCCTCTGGTTGCATCTGCTCGGAGTCAGCCACGAGCCGCTGGCAAAGCGTTGGGTAAATGCAGCTGTTGGTGGTGACGCAAAGATGCTGCACCCCAGGGAGGGAAATAATAATAGAAAACAATCTCCCGCTCAAGACAACGGCTCTATGTGGCCAAATTCCCCCGTTCTGACATCTCTGGACATGTTTACTCCATGAAAAAAAAAAAATCAAAGGAAGGTTTATTAATCCCAGGGTTTGCAAAGGCACATTGAAGTGTGACAAGAGGCCTTCCCTGCTCTCTGGGAGTAAAATCGTCACCACACTGAGGGAAAAAGGGCATTTTTTCTTTCCTCTTTTATTTCCAGAGTGGTTTTCAGACCCCGAGGCTCAAGGGACCTGCAGTGGATGCACTTTATTTGTAATCAAAATGATAAAATTGGGGAACTGCATGACAAGGCACAGAAGCGCTGAGGTGAGGGCAGGCCTGGGCTGAGGAAAAGACGTCTTGCAAATACGAAGATAATAATAATACCAATAATAACAATATTAAAATTAATAAATAAATGTTTCTGAAAATCTACTCCACAAAAAAAAGAAATCAAAGAAGCTTTATTAATCCCAGGGCTGCAGAGGCACACTGAAGTGTGACAAGAGGCCTTCGCTGGTCTCTGGGAGGAAAATCGTCACCACACTGAGGGAAAAAGGGCATTTTTTCTTTCCTCTTTTATTTCCAGAGTGGTTTTCAGACCCCGAGGCTCAAGGGACCTGCAGTGGATGCACTTTATTTGTAATCAAAATGATAAAATTGGGGAACTGCATGACAAGGCACAGACGCGCTGAGGTGAGGGCAGGCCTGGGCTGAGGAAAAGACCTCTTGCAAATATGAAGATAATAATAATATTAATAATAATATTATTAAAATTAATAAATAGATTTTATTGAAAATCTACTTCATGGAAAAAAAGAAATCAAAGGAAGGTTTATTAATCCCAGGGTTTGCAAAGGCACATTGAAGTGTGACAAGAGGCCTTCCCTGCTCTCTGGGAGTAAAATCGTCACCACACTGAGGGAAAAAGGGCATTTTTTCTTTCCTCTTTTATTTCCAGAGTGGTTTTCAGACCCCGAGGCTCAAGGGACCTGCAGTGGATGCCCTTTATTTGTCACCAGAATTCAGCCACCTCTGTGACAAAATCAGGGAACTCTGTGACAATCACAGAACCACTGAGGCGAGGGCAGGCCTGAGGAAGAGACCTCTTGCAAAGATAAAGTTAATAATAATCATAATAATAATAAAAATTAATAAATAGATGTCATTAAAAAGCATTTGTTGATCAAGATACTATTTCAAAGCTGGCAGAAACATCCATTTTTTCTGTGTTTTTTGCACTGAGTAAGCATCACTCAAGCAAGACCAGCCCAGTAATTTTACCTGAACACTTTGGATGATTTAATTTGTCTTAATATTAAATGTTATTCCATTCACTTCTGTAGCTATGACAGAAAATTCCTGGCGAAAGATGCCTCAGCCTTGGGTACAGGGTACTAAGGATGAGGATTTTGGGGTGGGTTATTAAAACAGCTCATTAATGGGGAGCTCATGAGGAGCAGTAATTTTCCAAGAAGTTGATGATAAAACTGAGGTGACACCTCCTGTAAATCTCTGTTGGGAAGCTCAGCCCAAGTCCCCTGTGCTGTGACCCCCCTGTGACCACGCAGGGGACACAGACAAAGTCAGGGACATCAAACTCACCCCAGGAAATTCTGCTTTCAGCCTCTTTTTGTCACCCTGCAGGTGGAAATTCTCAATTTCTTCCTTGTGTTGTTAAAAAATGGGCAGCTCTGTTCTTTTTCGTGCCCTTCCTCTACCAATTCACCCTGAAAAATCCTAACTGTGGGAGGTGAAAAAGAAAGGATGTCCTTTCCCTGTGGGGAATCTTGGATCAGGGGAAATCAGCTGGACAATTCCCACCCCAGGACACGGCTGAGGGTGGTGGGACAGAGGAGACAATTTCAGAGAGGTCAAAAGTTTGTGCACTGATCAAGATGCTCAACAACTCCTACACCTGCTCCAGGATCTTCCTGGAAAACTCTGAGGCTAAAAGAGTTCTTTCTGCTATGAACTGGGAAAAGTCCCACCAAACCAGCTCTGGAAGAGAACATCACCCAGCTGGAGTGGCTGGAGCAGCACCTGGTCCACACAACCTTCTGTTCCTTGTCCACGTGAGAGAAAACCCTCAGCTCCTCAAAGAACTCATTCCCTCCTTCTCCTCATTTCCTTTTTTTTTCCCAAACCACTTCATTCATGAGTCACTTCACTCCGGAGGAGAAAAAAAGCAACCAAAAAAACCCTACTCTGTGGTTAGATTTCAAATTAAGAACATTGTCCTGAAGGGCCTCTGGATCATCCTCACGGAAGCCGTGGTTAGATCCTTATCTCCAGCTGTCTGGGATAATCCTCCCTGCAGCTGATGAGTCCCTAATGCCATGCCCCGTATCCGAGGGGACTCTTCCAAGAACCACTGGAAAACCAGAGGGTTTGGATGAATTCTTTGGGAATTAGAGGCGTGCGTGGGCGGGAACGTCATTCTCTGCGGGACAAGGAGGTCACATCCTCCCAGGTGACACCAGGGACAGCTTTGCTGTCACCTTAGCACGGAATTCCTTCCAGGAGACTCCCAGCATTCCAGAGACCCAGGCTAGCTCACAAGGAAGTAGGAAATTTCTGCCAGCTGCTGTTTTTGCCACTTTCCTGAATTTTTGCAAAAAATACGGCTCATGGATGGTTTTTTTCAGCACACCAGAGCCTCTCCACGTGCTTTGGATCTCTTTTCCAACTTTGGAATGGTGTCACTGTTTCCAAAGTGTGGTTACAACAGAATTAATTCGAGATCATGGAATCCTGGAATGGTTTGGGTGGGAAGGGACCTTAAGGATCATCCCATTCCCACCCCCATCATGGGCAGGGACACCTCCCACTATTCCAAGGTGCTCCAAGCCCGCTCCAACCTGGCCTTGGACACTTCCAGGGATCCAGGAGCAGCCACAGCTGCTCTGGAAAATCCATTCCTGTCCCTCACCACTCTCCCAGCCAGGAATTCCTTCCCAATATCCCATCTGAATCTCCTTCTTTCAGCTTAAAGCCATTCCCTGTGTCCTGTCCCTCCATCTCTTGTCCCCAGTCCCTCTCCAGCTCTCCAGCTCTTCTGCAGCCCCTTTAGGCCCTGCAAGGGGCTCTGAGCTCTCCCTGGATCCTTCCCTTCTCCAGGCTGGGCACTCCCAGCTCTCCCAACCAGTTGCTCCTGGTTTGATTCCACAAGTGTTTGGACATCCCCTCCCACAGACAACCACATAAACATTGGAATTTTTGATAACAACCTGGCAGCGAGAGGATTTCCTGCTGTGGCAGAGGGAGCCTCAACGCCATGGAACAACCTCCAACCACTTCTGAGCATCCCCCAGACCGCTCCCATTTTCCCCAAGATCTCTTTGGGAATGGGATCATGGCAGCTGCAGGAAACTTTTTTGCCTTTGAGGACAATTTTCCAATCAACTCATTGCCCATCAAAGCACCATGTGGCTTTGGCAAGCTCAGGAAGAGTTTCCAAGAGGAGAAGGACGAGCTGGAGCCCATCCGGGGTTTTAAATGAGACAGAGGTCTGGGTTAGCCCGGGATGAGGCCAGAAATTCCTGCTCCGTGCAGGACTGGGAATGCCTACCCTTTCCCTCGTCTCGTTGGTGAGGAACTTGGCGCACTCGCTGTAGTTGGCCCAGGTGCGGTTGTTGCCCGGGACCAGCTCCCAGCTCCCGTTCAGGTCACACCGGCGATAAGCGTGGCCTGCAGAGAGAAAGGAGACCCGGAATCAGCGGGAAAATGGGAGAAAATTCATCCCAGAGTGGATCCCTGGGGCCCCCTGCCTGCTTGGAAGCTCGGCTGCAAAAACTAACTTCCATCTCCACGTCAATTTATCAGTTTTACCAATTTTTTAGCTGAGAAACACCACGGAGCCTTTAATAAGTTGATCTTAGGGTTTCCGGTTTTCTTAGGGTTTAAGTTCAGATGTTGAGTTTGCAAATCAAGGAGCGAAGCCTTGGTTTTTGGAATTATCAGAATTATCGGAATTGTCAGAATTATTCAGAATTATTTTCAGAATTATTCTCAGAATTCTTTGCATCCCTCCCTATGGAAAAAAAGAAAAGGTGATTTATAGTATTTCACTCTTCGTTTCCAGGCTCAGGTGATGTCCAGGGGTATTTTTTTACGCTGCCCTCCTCATGGGGATGGAGGAGGAAGGGACATCAAAGATTCATCCTTGGATTCGGCTGGCAGAGGAGAATATCCGTGTTCAGATGTCTGTGTGGGAATTGTGGCATCAAGTGTGTGTTAAAAGCCCCTCACAGAAAACAGGGATTAATCCCACAGATCCTGGGACTACAGAGGGAGAGCTGATAGGGAGCCTGAGGAAAGATGGAGAAGGATTTTTTACAAGGGATGGAGGGACAGGCCACAGGGAATGGCTTCCCAGTGCCAGAGGGCAGGGATGGATGGGATCTTGGGAAGGAATTCCTGGCTGGGAGGGTGGGGAGGAGCTGGGATGGAATTCCCAGAGCAGCTGTGGCTGCCCCTGGATCTCTGGAAATGTCCAAGGCCGGGCTGGAGCACCCTGGGATAGTGGGAGGTGTCCCTGCTCATGGCAGGGAGGATCCTTAAGGTCCTTTCCATCCCAAACCATTCCAGGATTCTCTGATTCCATCATCTAAGGGTCTCCACTGGGCTCCCACACTCCCTGATTTATCCAGTGAACATCAGTGAAGTGAGGAATCCAGGCCATGTTGGAATATTGAAAAAAATATAAGGGATGGATTGCACCAAGGGAGGTTTCGACTGGATATTGGGAAAATTCCTTCCTGGAAAACGCTGTCCAGCCCTGGCACAGCTGCCCAGGGCAGGGGTGGATTCCCCATCCCTGGAGGAATTTAAAAGCCCTGTGGATGTGGCACTTGGGGACATGGTCGGGGTGGCCTTGGCAGTGCTGGGGGATCAATGGACTGATCCTGGAGGGCTTTTCCACCCTAAATAATTCCATGATTCTCTGACTCCTTGTTCCTCCCAGCCTCTGAGGTAAAGAGTGAGAGGTCACCAGCCAGGGGTGAATCCCACCTCTGAGTCCCTTATGGAAAAGTCAGGACAGACTGTGAGCAGCCAGGATTCCCAGGAATATCCTTCCTTGCTTTCTGAAATACCCAGCAGTGCTCTGCTCCGAGCAGAGAGTCTGAATTCCCTCTTTTTCCCTCCCTGGGTGCTTGGAACATTCACTGAGGGGCCGAGTGTGCTCTGATCGCTTCTAAAAACACCCTCAGACTTCCCGGCACCGCCAGCAAGCCAAGAAATGCGGAGCCTGAGGGAAAGGGAGATAAGGAGGAATTCCCACATTCTGCTCCCAGACACCCACGAGGACTCTGGACACAGAATTAACAAAGCTCTGAGGCAGAGAATAAAAAATTGGAAGAATATTTTGGGGTTCTATTGCTACACAGAGTTTGGGGGGTCAAACAAATCCAGGTTTGGAAATCTCCAGGATTTACAACTGGTAGTTGTGAGAAGGTGATTGGTGCTGAGAACATCCCAATCTGTGTGGGAAATTTGTCATTATTTCAGCTCAAACTGATCTCTCCTTCCATTATCAATAAACAACGGCCGCTTCTTCCCTTCCTTCTCCCTGGCTTTACTCCTGCTTGGAAGGAAGGCACCATGTGAAAAAAAAAGATGATGAAGGGAATTTTTATTATTTTAATTTTCTGACCACGGGGAATCTCCTTGGTGCATCCCCTCCAGGTTCTGTTTGAATTCATAGGGAAGAATTCCCAGATTCTGCTCCCAGACACCCATAAGGGCTCTGGACACAGAATTAACAAAGCCCTGAAGCAAAGAACAAAAATTGGAAAAATATTTTGGGGTTCTATTGCTACACAGAGTTTGGGGGGTCAAACAAATCCAGGTTTGGAAATCTCCAGGATTTACAACCTGTTGTAAGCAGGTGATTGGTGCTGAGAATGTCACAGTCTGTGTGGGGCATGTGGGAAATTTGTGATTCCGTGTGGGAAATTTGTCATTATTTCAGCTCAAACTGAGCTTTTCTTCCATCATCAATAAACAACGGCCATTTATTTCCTTCTTTCTCCCTGGTTTTACTCCTGCTTGGAAAGGAGGCACCATGTGAGGAAAAAGAGATAATGAAGGGAATTTTGGATTTCCTGGCTGTCAGGAATGTCCTGTGCTGGCTCTGGGCACCACACCCACCTTTGTGGTTGAAGTCGTAGATGTACTCGGGGCACGGCATGGCCACCACCTTGCCGGGCACGCCCTCGGGCCAGCACACGATGCCATCCCACTCCGGAAGGCAGAAGCCATCTGTGGGAGAGAACAAGGACAAAGAGGAGTCACTGCAGCTGCAGAGGTGACATCGATGTCCCCCTCTTTGGAGAGGGCTCTCTGTGAAGAAGCCAACGCTGGCATTCCATTGGAGAAACCAGTCCTGGGAATCATTGCCGATTCCTTCTCAGTGTTTGGCTCCAGAAGGTGCAGATTATCCCAAGTTTTATTCCACAAGGACAAACCATGTCCGGCTCTGGGTCCAACAACACAAGGACATGGAGCTGTTGGAAATAGTCCAGAGGAAGACACGGAGCTGCTCCCAGGGCTGGAGCCCCTCTGCTCTAGAGCCAGCCTGGGAGAGCTGGGAATGTTCACCTGGAGAGGAGAAGGCTCCAGGGAGAGCTCAGAGCCCCTTGCAGGGCCTCAAGGGGCTCCAGGAGAGCTGGAGAGGGACTGGAGACAAGGGATGGAGGGACAGGACAGAGGGAATGGCTTTAAGCTGAAAGAAGGAGATTTAGATGGGATATTGGGAAGGAATTCCTGGCTGGGAGGGTGGTGAGGGACTGGAATGGAATTCCCAGAGAAGCTGTGGCTGCTCCTGGATCCCTGGAAGTGTCCAAGACCAGGCTGGACATTGGGGCTTGGAGCGGCCTTGGGATAGTGGGAGGTGTCCCTGCCATGGCAGAGGTGGAATGGGATGATCTCCCCAGGTCCAGCACCTGCTCTTGCCCTTGCTGAATTCCAGAAGTTTCCTCCGTGCCCATCTCCCCAACCTGCCCAGGTCCCTCCAAAGGGCTCCACAATCCCCCAAGGCACCGCTTGCTCCCAGGGAACTCCTCAGCTTTGGGCTGGATAACGGCACCCATCCATCAAATTGCAGCTGCAGTGGAATAGTGGGAATGAAACGCTGAAAGTGGTGGACCTGCCCCAAATCTGCTCCCAGAGCTGTGTCTGCCCTCACTCAGGAAGAGTTTATCAAGTGTCGGACACAGGAGTTTCCTGGGAATCCAAAGGAACAGGAACCTCCTGCTCTTATCCACAAAAAACTCCTCTAGGAACTAAATCCGAAGCAGGGCCAAGATCTCTCAGCATGTTCCATGGATATCAAAGCTTCCAGCCACCCAGGAATTCACCCTTTCTCACCAATGTGCTTTCCCAAGATTAAAGGAAAGCCAGGATTGCTTTAAAGCCCTTTGGCTGCTTCAGGGTCAGAGCCGACATCGATTCATTCAGCTTGGTGGTTTTTAGGACATGAAAACCACTGAAGATCTCCTCATTTAGCAGCTGATTTCTTATCTCGAATTTAGTGTGGATGAAAAGGACCAGACAAATCCCAGCCTTTCTTCAAAACATCAATCTGGAGCGAGGGTCAGGAGCTAAAATTCCTCAACATCCGCGTGATAAAAAAGAGGGGAAAAGTTTATTGTGTTTTCTCTGCTTAAAGTCCCATTAGGAGAAGAAAAATACTGCATTTCCTATTCATGAAAACTGGGAAAACCCTTCCCTCTGACTCGTTATTTGCAGGATAACTTACACTGGGAAAAAAAGGGTTTGTTTATTTTTCAGTTCTCTGGAAGGTACAAAAGACAAAGGGAAAAAAACAACCAACCAACACAGGGCCCCACAGAATTTGGCTCAGGACAAAATGTTGATGTCCTTGAGGTCTTTTCTGCAGACAAGAAAGTAAATAAAGATTTAATGGAGCCCTCAAAGTGCTCTTGCTGAAAATAAAACCAGTTCTTATGGCAAAATAAATCAATTTGGGTAAACATTGGAAGAAGCACAGTGGACAAACAACTCTGAGAGAAAAATATTCCTCCAAAAGTGCTCTGAAATGAGAGGAAAAGCTCCCACTTTTCCAAAACCTTCACGACTTTCAAAGGGCAATTCCACTTTTAAGAAATTTCGCTTTGTATCACACCAAAATATTTGGCCTGAAAACCAGAATGTGATCAATTTTGTGGTGGGTACATCCTCCTTGTGCTGGAAACGTGGAAACTGATAACAAACCACAGAATTATTTATTTTTGGGTACTTTGAGCCTCCAAAAGCCTCCCAAATAGCCGAAGGAACAGTGGTGGGACACCTCTGGAATGCTGCTTTATGGGGGGATGATTTGGGGGGCCAAGAGCTGCCTTAGAAATATTTAAAAGGATGAGTTTTGCATTTAAAATGATTCATTAAATAATTCAATCTCTGGAACTGAGTTGTTAAAGCTGATAAGAATTCATTAGGACCCAAAATTCAGGAAGTGTCTGATCTTCCCAAAAAAAGGATCCGTTGCTGTTACCAAGACCTGAACCACCTCAGAGAAATCCCCCTCCTCTCCATCTCTCCAATATCTCCGGCCTCTCTCTCCCCATTCCTTGCTTGGAAAAGCCATTCCAGGTAAATTTGGAGGAGGGATAAAACATCTCAGTGATCATTTCCTTCCTGGAATTCCGCAGTGGTGGAGGATGAGTTAAGGGATGGGCAGGTGGACATTTGGGAGCTGCCACCTGGACACCCCCCTAAAATTCTGGATAACACGGCTGTTTCCTGAAAATCCTGGGAGCCACGGGGGAAGGAGAGAGGATTTGGGTGAGAACCAGGGATTGCAGGAAGGGAAACCTGGTGAGGAACATGCACAGGTCAAGCCAGGTGCCTCTGGAATGATTTGAGGAGCTCCTACATTGACTGAAACTCTCGGAAAACATTTTTCATATGGAAACATGGACTGACATCAGGAGCAGCCACACTTTGGGATTGTTGGATCCACATTCCTGGGGTTTAACACGGCCAAAAGCTGTTTGTCCCCTTTGTGTCCCGGAGAAAAGCCTCTCCATCCTCCTCTTCCTCCTATCCCAAACCCCTCCATCCTCCTGCCCTATCCCAAATCCCTCCATTCCTCCCATCTAAGGAGACCTCCTGGAAGGACAAGGGGGGATGGAATAAATCACAGGAGGGTTCATTCCCACTAATTCCAAGGCAGAAATTTTTTATAATGCGGGCAGTGAAACACTGGAACAGCTTTTCCAGAGAATTTGTGGATGCCCCATCCCTGGAAGTGTCCAAGGCCAGCCTGGACAGGGCTTGGAGCAGCCTGGGATAGTGGGAGCTGTTCCTGCCCTTGGAATGGAGTGGGACTGGATAATCTTTAAGGCCCCTCCCAACCCTAACCATTCCATGAATCCCTGATTAAACAGGAAGGGAAAATCCCATCTATCCCATTGTGCTGGAATCCAAACAAGCAATTCCTTTCTGTTTGTTTGCCCAAAGATCTCCTCCAAACATTTTTTTTTCCTTAATTGATAAAAACATTCGCAGTAATCACAACTTGGCCTCTCCTGTTGTTTTCCTTTTCTCCCGGTCGTTTCTCCAAGGAGATCCACACTGAATTCCAAGAAGAAAACTGAAAACTGGGGAAGTTTGGCCTGTTAAAAACAAGTCAGTCCCTCCTGAGACACCAGTAACAATATTCCAAAGCACAGAGAATTCCAAAGGATCTGATTAATTGGAAAAGCGGATTGCAAAGCTCTTGGAATTTTGGTGGAAACGGGTTTGAGGGTTCCACTGTGCTGTTTGGATCTATCCAGGTGGTTCAGGACATGGAACTGGAAAAGTCAAACACTGCTTTCCTTGGAAGAAGTAGCAGGATTCACGGATGATGGAAGTCCAAAGGAATTTATAAACTATGAAGAAAACAAGGAAATCTCACACATATCCCACATCCCAAAGTGTTTTGGATGTGTATCCATCATCCAGGCAATGCCGGAGGGATGATCCTGTCTATCCCTCAGGGATTTGCCTGTAGGTGAAGCTCCTCCAGATTCAGAGCTGCGTGTCTCACGGACGGGGACAGGGAAGGTGGGAATGGCTCTGGAATTCCTCATGTATTGAGGACATCATTGACCACTTCAGTGCTGGAGAAAGGAGCCATGAAGGAAAATATGGGATCTCTCCAGGATCCCACTGGCTTTTGTCCAGCAGGACATCTCTTGGATCAATCCTTCCCCTTTGAAGGCTGGAATCTCAGGGCATGGAAGTTGCAGTCATTCCAAGATGGGAACAAGCAAAAACTCTCTTGGATGACATTCCTGAAGAAATGAATCCTGAAGGGAAACAAAGGATCTCTCCAGGATCCCACTGGCTCTTGTCCCTGGCTCAGGGACAGCTCCTTATCCACCAGGACATCTCTTAGATCAATCCTTCCTCCCTGAAGGCTGGAATCTCAGGGCATGGAAGTTGCAGTCATTCCAAGATGGGAACAAGCAAAAACTCTCTTGGATGTCACTGATGCAGGATTTCCCTTTGGAAGGCAGGAAGGCCAATCCCAGGATCCTTCAGGAAGGGGCTGTCCCAAATGCATCCCTCATTTTGCTCCTTGTTTTCACTCCCCCACCTGAGCCGAGCCAGAATCCCAGAGATTATTTTGGTAGAAGAGAGAAAAGAAGGAGCAGATTTGGGATATCCCTGCTCAGGTTGCACGGAGAGTTATTCCCTCCTTCTCGCTCCTTTCCCATCCCCCTTTTCCTTTCCTATTCCTGCTCCTTTCCTTCCCCCCCAGCCTCAATTCCCATTTCAGCCGGAATGGGATGCTTTGCATGTGGAGAACACATTCAAACCATCTGCGAGGCTCCTTGGCAGCTGCACAAATGCAAACACGGGCTCGAGGTGTTTATCCAGGGGCACGGAATATAAATCAGCCCGGCTCATTCCGGCACCCGGGAGACCACAGTTGGAATACGCTGTGTGATTGTGGTCACTCCATTACGGGAAGGACATTTGGGGCATTGGAAGCAGGCGGGGAGGAGTGACCAAAAAAATGAGGCAGCGTTTTGGGATGGGAAGGGGGAGGAAACATTTTGTGATAGGAAGGGGGAGGAATTGTTTTGGGATAGGAAGGGGGAGGAATCATTTGGGGATAGGAAGCGGGAGGAATCATTTTGGGATAGGAAGGGAGAGGAATCATTCTGGGATAGGAAATGGGAAGAATTGTTTTGGGATAGGAAGGGGGAAGGAATCATTTTGAGATAGAAAGGGAGAGGAATTGTTTTGGGATAGGAAGAGGGGAGGAATTGTTTTGGGATAGGAGGAGGGGAGGAATTGTTTTCAGATAGGAAGAGGAAGGAATCATTTTGAGATCGGAAGGGGGAGGAATCATTCTGGGATAGGAAGTGGGAAGAATTGCTTTGGGATAGGAAGGGGGAAGGAATCATTTTGAGATAGAAAGGGAGAGGAATTGTTTTGGGATAGGAAGAGGGGAGGAATTGTTTCGGGATAGGAAGGAGAAAGAATTTTTCTGGGATGGGAAGAGGGAGGAATCATTTGGGATAGGAACAGGGTGAAATCACATTAGAATAAGAAGGGGAAGGAATGGGGGCTTGGAAGGGCAGGAATTGAGTTTGGGAGTTTGCCAATGGATTTCAAACCTGGCTCTGAGGGCAGAGGGGGGATGAGGGGCTGCATTTGGGGACTTATGGATCTACAGGGTGTGTGGCTGGAGGAAGGGATGGGAGATACGGTTGTTTGGGTAATACGGAAGGAGATGAGGAGTGGGATCACAGAACCGGGCTGGAACAGACCACAGTGGATTGGCTGCTCCAGCAGGGCCATCCCAGAGCACAGGGCACGGGATTACATCCTGACAGTTCTGGAATATCCCCGGTGAAGGAGACCCCACGCCCTCTCTGGGCTCTGTCCCAGCTCGGTCCCTGCCCAGGGCAGAAGTTGTGCCTCCTGTGCAGGGAATTGCTGGGCTCGGGCTCTGCCCGTTGCTCTGTGCCATTGCTGGGCCCCCGGAGCAGAGCCCGGACCCTGCTTGGAGCCCTCCCTGCAGCCAGGGATACCCAGGGACATCCAGGGACACCCAGGGACAGACAGGGACACTCAGGGACACCCAGGGACATCCAGGGACACCCAGGGACACCCAGGCCCGAGGGCCCCTCTCAGCCAGGGCTCCTCTCGAGGCTGAGCAGCCCCAGCTCCCTCAGCCTTTCCTGATTTCATCCTAAAAGGTCTCCTCATCCATGATTCCATCCTAAAAGTTCTCCTGGTCCATGTTGACCCCCCCAGTTGGTGTCCACTGGCACAGTGACAGGTTTTCCAGGCCAAAACTGTGCTGGGAATATGTTCACAAGGGGTGGTTTGGGGTTTTTTGTGGAATTTGGGCACGTCTGCACTGTTGATCCACAAGGATTGAGAACAGAAACTGGGAGAAGATGGAAAGAGATGGATATGGATTTATAGAGGGCTGGGTTGTTTAGGATTTTGGATGCCTTTGTTTCCCTTAATTTCTGAGGCACCTGAGGCTTCTCCCAGCCTCCAGGAGCTCCTGGCATCAGGGAACGGTGCTGGAGCCTCTGGAGAAGAAACCAGGAGCAGATTTTGGGGTTCCTCAGGCCCAGAGAGAGCCTGGAGTCAGGTCTAAGTCCTTTAGGGACAATGAAGCCAAACTGGGATGCACAACCCAGGTAAATAGACCCAGATTCCCAACTAAAAATAACACCTTTCCTGGGAAAATGAGTTTATTTATTAAAAAAACAACCCAGTTTGGAGCTGCAACACCTCAGGCTCAGAGAAAGGGTTGCCCATGGCCTTTGCTAATGATAGGGTTGTGCAAAAATCCCTCTTCTTTCCCCACAAAATGTCCCATCTCCTTCTCCAAACCAGGCAAAGACAAGCTTTTAATTCATGGATTAAAAAAAAAAAAAAGTCAGGCCTGATGGCTCTGGGCTGGGAATTTCACTTCATCCCCTTCCAGGTTTAACTTTGGGGTGGCATCAGCTGCCCACCAGGGCTGGGGTGGAATATTTGTGTAGGGAGAAGAGAAATATTCGGGTTTCCTGTTCTTTCCCAAAGGCTTTCATCTGGAGACTAAATTTAAGGGAAAAAGGGGAGGGGAAAGAAAAGAGAAAAGGAGGAAACCAAATGCTTGTGGGGGAAGGGTTTTGGGGTTTTTTGGTCTCATATTTTGGGTCTCCAGCCCTCAGTGTCTCAGCCAAAGGTGGAGATGACGCACGAATCCTGACGGGGCACTTTGGAAGCTCCTGGAGTGGCTCAGCCTCGGCTGCCCATGGCACGGATCCATGTGGGAGCCACATGGATCAGGAGCCAGGGCTCAGGGACACCTGGGAGGTGGCCAGAGGATCCCTGTGAGCCATCCCAGGAGGAGAGGAGGGAGCTCATCCTCCCGTAAAACTGAAATCTAACCTTTTTAGAGGGGAAAAAAGGGAATCTGGAGTTTGTACACATCAACAGCGGCTGAAGAAAGTTTGGAATTTTAGAAGGGTTTAACCTTTTTGTTCCCTAAGACTTTCCTTTGGAATATCAGCCTTGCCAGCCAGGACATGTTCCCACTCTCCGGAACGGGGTCGAAGACTCTTTTCCTACGACCCCTGCGGTGAGGAGTTTCCCAGGAGAGATCCTCCTCAAGTCCCAAGTTGCTCCTTGTTGCCTCGGGTCAGGAATTTTAAGTAGGAACTTTCTCCTTTCCCAAACATCCGACACCCCCGGGCTGTCGGCAGCGTTGGCCCTGGATTGGAGTTGCTCCAGGATGATCCCAGAGGGATTCTGCCTCTCCAGGCAAATCCCTTCCAGCAGAGCTGAACGTGGATCTTTTCCCTCACTACAAACTCCCTAAGAAAGGCCGGAGAAATCCCACCCTTGGATAACTGTGGGATGCGTTTTCCTGAGGATCTCCCCAAAACTTCTGCCTCATCGTGGGCTTGTCCTTCTTCCTTCTTTAGAATGACAAACCCAGCACAGATTTGACCACGGAAAACTGGAAAAACCACCCAGGGTTTATTTTGCTCCAAACCAATCCTACTTTTCCTCATACATTTTTCCTTTTAAATCCTATCTGCACGTAGGAGCTGGAGCACCATAACCATGGAGATTGTTGCCCTTCCCAGGTTTTTCTTTGGGATCTGCAGTGAGGGAAGAGGTAGCGGGATGAGATCCTCCCTCTGGATGAGGAGGGCACAGATCTGGATGTCCCTGATCCCAAAACAGACACCACACCCCAATTTCCGGATCATCCCAGGAGGAAAGCACTGGACCCAACCACTTTCACTGTGTCCAAGGGCACCTGAAATCCCAAAAATCTGTGGATGGCAGCTCCTCTGAAAAGTGGGAAGAACTTTTCCAAATTGGAAAATCCTCTGTTGGGATATAAACTCCTTAGACCGTCTCAGGGACAGTCTGGCAAATCCCTGCCTTGTCTGAGAACTCCTAGAGGGAATTTCTGGGCTGTCAAATCCTAAAAAAAAACATTCCTTGGGAAAGGTTGAGTGGGAATTCATTCTGCCTTTGGACTAGTGCAGATTAATTGGACCTAATTCCCCTGTGCTAATGAGTGCTTGAAGCCTCCATAGCCTTGAAATCCAGGTGATTCCTCCTCTTGGAATATTTGGGATTGGATTTGCTGTAGTAGATGGAGCAGGGAGCCTGAGGAGCTCAGAGCAGGTTTTTCCAGAGGCAGGATTTGTGTCCATGGGATTAAACCACCACGGTTTGGAATTTTTCTATTCCAGACCCAGCCCCAGGTCTCAAACCAGCACCAGATCCCTGGGATTTGCTTCCTTTGCTCTGTTCGTAGGGAAAGAGCCCAAAATCCACCTGTCAATCACATCCCTACCCCTGCCCACAGCCAAGGGGCATCGATCCCAAATGCTCCCTTGGAAAAGCTGGAAAAGGGGGCACGGAGCAGGCCCAGGTGGGCAGGGAGACAGCAGCAGGAAATGCCTTCGCACATGTGCTCATTAACGAGGTGTTAATTGGGCACGGGGTGAGGGGACAAAGGAGCAGCAGAGGATGTGGCTTGAGGTTTCCTGATGGAAAACAGGAGGCTTGGAATCAAAGGGAAGCTGGGATTTTATGGCCCTTTGCTGGCCTTTCCGAAGGCACCAGGTGGGCAAAGCTGGATTTGGGGACAATTCCCTCTGTCTCCCAGTTTTCCCACTGCATTCCCTGAGGGAAGAGAGAGCTGAGCTGCAGAAACATTGTGGGCTGTCCCGTTTTCCCGAGAAATTGGGGGAAGTGGGACGGGACACCCACCCTTGGGGGTGCAGGGTCCCTCATCTCTCCGGGAATTAACACTTGGGAATGTGAGGAAAGGAACCGGCGGGGGGTGAGGACTTGGCTCCCCACATGAGAGAGTTCCCCCCTTCCTCCTCCCTCCAGCCCCACAGCTGGGAATGATTTTCCAGCCCAAAATAGAAAGGAAGGGGAAGGAAGAGGCTCAGCTGAGCCTGGACCCTTCTGAGGAAACAGAGAGAGAGTGGAAGGAGGTCTCGGAGCGATGTTTTGTTTCCCTTATCACTGGTTGAAAGGATTTTTGGGATTTGGATTGGTGGTTCTCCTCTGGGACAAGTCCAGAGGAATCCACGGAGCTGCTCCCAGGGCTGGAGCCCCTCTGCTCTGGAGCCAGGCTGGGAGAGCTGGGAATGTTCACCTGGAGCGGAAAAGGCTCCAGGGAGAGCTCAGAGCCCCTTGCAGGGCCTAAAGGGGCTCCAGGAGAGCTGGGGAGGGACTGGGAACAAGAGATGGAGGGACAGGACACAGGGAATGGCTTCCCAGTGCCAGAGGGCAGGGATGGCTGGGATATTGGGAAGGAATTCCTGTCTGGGAGGGTGGTGAGGGACTGGGCTGGAATTCCCAGAGAAGCTGTGGCTGCCCCTGGATCCCTGGAAGTGTCCAAGGCCAGGCTGGACAGGGCTGGGAGCAGCCTGGGACAGTGTCCCTGCCCCCGGAATGGGGTGAAATGGGATCTTTAAGGTCCCTTCCATCCCAAAACATTCCGGAATTCTGTGATCCCAGGAAAGCTGCTGGTTGCTGCTCTCTCCTGTCCATTGGGTATAACAATCAGGGCTATAATTCCACAACTTCCACATCCTCTTGAACCCTCAGCATTCGGAATTCTGGAGCAGAACAAGTCTGGGACAATTCTGCTTTCCAACCCCTCGCTCTGAAACCTCCTCCCCATGGCCTATCCCAAAAAACGAACACTTTGGGATCCTCCAGCTGCTCCAAGCTCCACATGTGGGGCTGAGGGAAGGGCTGGGTGGAGCAGGGAAGGATCCAGCTCCATCCCAGAATTTGGGAACACTCACCGTGCACCTTGGGCACCTTGGCTTTGAGGTGGCGCTCGCACTTGGCCTTGGCCTTCAGCAGGAGGAAGATCTGCTCCTCCTTGGTGATGACATCGTCGGCATCCACCTGCAGGGAGGGGACAGAGAGGTGAAATTCCCATTCCAAACCCTCCTCCACATCCGTAATTTCCTCACCCTCACCCTGGGAATCCCAGTTTGCTCTGCAGTTGTGTCCCAAGGAACGGCTCCTCCGTGGAATCATCATCCATGGATGCGATGGAAGCACAGGCTGGGAGTGATCCCACTGTGCACATTCACACATGGAAGGGGCAGTTTTGGGATGGAGCATCCCAGATTTCAGGGATGAGGCTGCAAAGGGGAAATTTTGGGATGGAGCATCCCAGATTTCAGAGATGAGGCTGCAAAGGGGAAATTTTGGGATGGAGCATCCCAGATCGCAGGGATGCAGTTGATATCCTGGAGGAAAACATTCCTAGTAAATAATTTCTGCCAAGGACTCCTCTCCTCTTAGAAATTTCAACCTCCCATGCTGCTTCCTCCTCTGCACAGAGGTTCCATCCACAGGCATCAGGCTCCATGAAATCCTGCCTGAATCCAAGGAAAGTGTGGAGGGATCTGTCCCAAGCAGGGCTGGGAGCTGACAGCGTCTCCCAACCCTCTGCTCCAGGGAGAGCTCAGAGCCCCTTGCAGGGCCTAAAGGGGTTCCAGAAGAGCTGGAGAGGGACTGGGGACAAGGGATGGAGGGCCAGGACACAGGGAATGTCTTCCCATTGGAAAAGGGGAAATTTAGATGGGATATTGGGAAGGTATTCCTGGCTGTGGGGGTGGTGAGGGGTTGGAATGGATTTCCAGAGCAGCTGTGGCTGTCCCTGGATCCCTGGAAGTGTCCAAGGCCAGGTTGGATGGGGCTTGGAGCAGCCTGGGATAGTGGGAGGTGTCCCTGCCCATGGCGGGGGTGGGAATGGGATGATCCTTAAGGTCCCTTCCCAACCACCCCATTCCATGATTTCCCTGCACTCCCCAAGCCATCCCTATCCCGAATCCAGGTTCCTTCCCTCTTTTCAAGCTCATTCCCTTTGCCAAGCCGGTAACAGGAACCAGCTGAGGGCCAATTAACTCCCGACAAAAACTCCCTCCAAATGACATAACAAGGGTTAATGAATCCCAGCTCCCAAAAAAACAGGGATTCGAGTTCCCAGCAGGCTCCCAGGGAGAGGAACGGGGGCAACGGACTCACAGCTGTGGATTTCCATCTGATAAGGGGCTGGGAGTCAAACGGGAGTTGGGTTTTCATGTCCTTGGAGCAAATCCAGGCTCAAAACCCTTCACAAGCGGGAGTCGCTTCCAAACCGCGTCCACGTTAATGGGAACAATTCCAGCCCTTCCCAGATGTTTGGCCTGTCCGGGTTTAAGGCACCATCCCTCATTTCAGCTTGGATTGGGAACAGAAAAGCTCGGGGTCAGCTCCCGCTGGCGTTCGGATCCGTACAAAGCCGGAGCGATTCCGCCAAAGCTGGAGGAGTTAGGCTGGATTTAGAGGGATGGGACCTCAGGAATTCCGAGGGATTCATCCCAAGCATGCTCAGCCCTCGGCTCCCCTGGCTGTGCTTGGAGGGATGCATAGAAAACACATTTTCATTCCCAGAAATATAAGGGAAAAATCTCCAAGTGCTGGGCCTGGAGCTGGGCAGAGGCAGAGCTCCGAGCTCAGCTCAGGTTTAATTTCCTAAACCTGCCTGATCCTTAAAAAAACCCCACCAAAACTGACCCCAATTCCTTCCTCCCCTCCCAAATAAATGGTTTAAAGGATAAAAAAAATCCATTTGGGGCCTGACTTTGTGCGTTTCCCCTCGGCCAAAGGGGTTGAAATGGGAATGTCAATAAATTTATGGATTAAAGCAGAGATTTTCACTAAATCCTGGGATTTGAAGACATCAGCTGTCAAAAGCTGTTAGGAAAACTATGGAATGGTGCTGGATCAATCCCATTAAACATCCAGGGAAAACCAGGCTGGGAGCTGGGGGTTTGGAATTTGTTATTCCCTCTGTCCCAACCCCTCGTGGGGACATTCCAGTGCCTCCATGGAGCTGGAAGATCCCTAGGGATTGAGGATTATCCAAGCCTGGAATCCTCAGATTTGGGATCAAGGGACAGCACAAACACCCAGAGCTGGAAAACACGGAGCGCCTTTGGATCTTCCTGCTGCTGGGGGAATTTTAAGTCCCTAACACCACATTTTCCTGATTTTCCTCGGATTTTCCACCCTGGATCTCCTGATTTGAAGACAGAGCTTCCCTGCTCCTCTTCCCAGCCCGGCTGTCCAAGGTTAAAGGAATCCACTGGAATATTTTCCCTGCCTTCCTGATCCAAGGCACATTTGACTCTGGGTGGGCAAAGTTTTCCCTTGAAAAAACAATCCCAACACCTGATCCCAAAAAACGCCGGGGGGGCGGCCTTGCTAAAACCATTAGGAATTGTTTGTGCCAATTTTTGGGAATCCGGAGATTCCCAGGCAGCAAAAGAAGCAGCTTTACTTCCAGGAGAGTCCAGGTGGGGCTGAGGGATTTGGGTATGAGTGGGAGCTGCTGGAAGTGAAGCAGCCAATGCTTTGGAGGGGATTTGGATCCCTCGGGATGGGAGGAAAACAGGGATGGAGATCCCAGGATGAGATGTTCGTAGGATACAGAGAAAGGAGGGAAATTCATCCCTAATTTGCAGGATTTTAGACTCGAAAAGAACAAGAACAAAAAGAAATCCCAACAAATCCCAGCAGAGGATCCAAACCAGGATCAGACAGATGAACAAAGCCCAAATCCAGCAGGAGCTGGGAAAATCCAGAGCCTGGATGCAAATTCCAGGGACAGGAATGTCCTAAACTGCCACCACCCCAAAGCTGGGAGGTGACACCCCTCAAGCGTCACCTCCTGGAATTGGGCTAGGGTGGAAAACTGGCCCAAAAAGGGATCATTTCATCAATATCCATGGATTTCCTCTCTTTTTAAGGCCACAAACCTCTCATGCCATGCTGAGAATCCCAAAATCCACATTAATATCCAGAATTTGTTCTGGTCCAACACTGTTTATTCCAGGAATTCCCTGCACTTGCTGCTCAGGACAATGAAAAAGGAGATAAAAGGGAATTTTTCATCCCAGTGAACCCCAGAGCCAAAACCTCCTCAAGATTCCCATATTTAACATTTCCCTCCTCTTTTATCAAATTCCCATGAGCCTTCACCCTTTTATCCCCAAAAAAATCTGTCATCTGGCAGAACCCCTTTAACCACCAGAAAGGAATAAATATAGGATATATTTTTCCCAATAACCCCTGCCTGGGGGGGAAAACTGGGAATATCCAGGATGGGATTTACCAAGCTGAGCTATTCCCTCAGAGCTCCTCTTACAGTCTGTACCTGCCCAGAGCAGCTGGAATTTATTCCATCCTCAAACCAGCACCTGGAATAAATTGGATCAGATTTTTTTTTGGGGGGGGGGGGGGTTTCCCATTAATTTGCCCCTCAGGAGCACTGGGAGGATTTTTGAGGAGGGGTTTTTCCTGATGGGAATTCTGGGAGAAAGAAGAGCATCCAAGGGAAGGCAGGAATTGTCCCAGACAGGTCCAGCTCCCAAATCCAGCTGTTTTGGAGGAAGAGGTTGAGGTTATCCTGTCCCTGCAGGCTTAATCCCTCTAAAAATCCCTCTAAAAGCTGCCAGCAAATCCCTTTAAATCAGCCTTCCCTAAATTTCCTCAGCAGAAATTCCTGTGCTGAGCTTCTTGGCATTCAGTTTTTGCAAGGAATAGTTTTATCCCGAGGGATGCAGGAGCCTGGGCGCTCCACAGGCGCAGCTTTTCCCTTCATTCCCACAATCCCACCCAAGGAGCCCCCGGAAGGGATGGAGGCTCCTCCCTGCACTTCCCAGTTTTCCAATCGAATCCCACCTGCTCCTCCTGCTCAATCATCCCCTCCCCTCTTCCCAGGGCTGGGTTTTGCTGGAAAATAAAAGTTCCTCGTGGGGAAAAGATCTGGGAATGTTGCTTTTCCCTCCTTGTCCGGAAAAATGGAAATGCCAAAGGGAAGGGGACACAGCTTTATCCCAAGGCTGGAAAATCCACTTGGATCCCTTTTTCCCCTCCCTTTCCTTGCCCCTCTGGAGCACGCAGGGTGGGAGGAGGATGTCCTCTGGAATTTCCATTCCCTGGCTGATGTCCTGGCCATGAAAGCAAACCCCAAATGTCCCCGGGGAGGTCCCGTTCATCCTCGTTTATGGGCCTCATTTTCGGGAATAACGGGGTCCTTTCTGTGCAGCTTCCCTGGCAGCAGCTCAAAAAGCAGCTCCAGGCAAACAGATTCATTGGGATTGAGGGCAAGGAATGCTGGGATCTGCTGGGAGAGCACCGGGTAAGCACTGGGAAGGGGAAAGGAGGTGCAGGAGAAAGAAGGGAAAACGAAAATACGATTCTGGAATGGTTTGGGATGGAAGGGACATTTAGGATCATCCCATTCCCACCCCTGGGCTGGGACATTTTCCACTATCCCAGGATGCTCCAAGCCCCATCCAGCCTGGCCTTGGACACTTCCAGGGATTGGGAATCCACAATTTGCAGTCAGCACGTGCCATTTATCCAGGAGAACTGAGATTTACGGTGCCTTTCCAGGAACAGGAATTTCGGGAGAATATTTGTCTCTCCCAAAGGATTTCCTGCTTTCCGTCCCTGGAGCAAACGAGGTGGGACCCAAGAGCTGAGCTACTGGAAAATCGACTTCTCAGCAAGGAGGAAATTCCCAGAATTCCTATCAGCCTGCCCGGGCAGAGATGTCCTTCCCAGGGATCAGAGCATGGAGCTGGTGCAGAGGGATCAGCAGGGCTCGGAATTCTGTTCCTGGCTCATAAACAACACCCATCACATTCCGCGCTTCAGGAATGATTGATCCCAAGTGAAATGTCTCCAATATTCCCATGAATCCCATCCTGTTCTCCCCTCTGGTCTGGAGAAAGCCTGGTCTAACTGGAGACATCCCCAATTCTCCATAACTCCCATGAGATGAGCCAAGCCTAACTCAGCTAAGCTCAAGATCAAGGACTAGCCCTAGACCAAGGCAGGATTAAACTCAAGCTGGACAAGCAGATCTGTGAGAAATTCTGAGAAATTTGGGATTGCTCCCTATGCTTCCATGGCAGCTGAAGGTGATTCCTGACTCCCATGGCTTGGAGATTCCAACTTTCCCATGGGCAAATGATCCAAAGGTTTGACCAAATTCCCAATGCAGCTGCTCCGGATCATGCTGTAATTGATTCCTTTTTTTCCCTTTTTTCCCCCCCATTTTCCCGGTTTTTCCTCCTTCCAAAACACCAACTCCACACCTTCCAGCAGCCCTGACCGGGAATCAACACAGGATCACTCCGTGGCCTCAGGGAGCCCAGGAATTTTGGGAGAGAGGCAAAATCTTGGCACGACTTCCCTGCTGCAGCTCGGACTCCTGGGATACCACAAATCCTTCAGGTCAGGACAACCTGCTCCTTTCCCTGGAGCATTTGCTCCGACATCCATCTGCATCCTAATCCCAGCAATTCCCTTCTCCAGAGGCACAGACCCGGAGCAGCCCTCCCTTCTTCCCTCCCATCCAGAGAAATTTCGCTGGAAGCAAAACTCTCCCTTCCCATCCTTGATGTCCCTAAACGGGCTCAGGGGATGCTCCCAGGATATTTCCGCTGGAATGGTCAATCCCACATCCCTCCCCGCTGCCCCAGCAGGGATTTGGGATTGACTCCTGCCAGCTCACGTCGGCTGGTGGGATCGGACCGCAGGGAGACGCGGAATCCGTGCCCTGGGAATGCTGTGCCAAGGCTGTGGGGCACTGTGGGCTCTGGGCCACGTTCCCGCTGCTCCGAGTGTGCCAGGAGCCACAGCCGGGAGCGGGGAAACCTCGGAAAGCTCCCAGTGCCAACAGCTGCTCCCTCGGGATCATCCGCAGATCATCCACGTGGGACACACTGGGCAGCACGGCCAGGACTGAGGGCATGGCCCAGGAGACACCAGGGACAACAGGGGCACATTCCAGCATGGACCGGACAGGGAATTGTCCCTCAGGATGGGAGCTGCTGTGGTGGGGGTGGGACTGTGCCCATAAATTGACATCCATGAGCTCCATATCCTGGAAATTTGGTGGTCGGGGCAGGAAAAGAAGGATTTGGGGTGGGAGGGGTCACCTCCAGGCCTGGATGTCACCCAAACAAGGTCTGGTGTCACTCAGGCTGTTCCCTGGCCGAGGTCAGGAAGGATCCCAGTTCTGGATCTTGTCCAGGGGGGGAATCCCAGCCACGTGCAGGGAATCACATCTGGAAAAGATGCTGTGGGTTTGGGTCGGACAATCCAAACAGCCGGCACCAGCATGGAATGGGTTGGGTTGGAAGGGACCTTCCGGATCATCCAGTGCCACCCCTGCCATGACAGGGACACCTCCCACTATCCCAGGGTGCTCCAAGCCCCATCCAACCTGGCCTTGGACACTTTCTGTCTCTTCAGATTCCCAGTCTGACTCCATCTCTCTCTTGGAACAGCAAATGCCTCGGTCTGGTCAATCCCTGAAGGTTTCTTATTTCTGCCTCCCTGTTGGATTTGCTTGGAAAATCCCCTGGATGTTTCTCTGTGAGACACGAGGCTGCGGGTGGTGATGCCTTTGCTCCGTGAGTCAGCACTCTCCCGATCCACCTGGGACCCAAATTCCAGGGGACACTGCTGTCCCAGACTATCCATAAACACAGGGAAAACCAGGCTTAGACTGATATCCATGGAAAGCGTGGAATAACGGAGGGGGGTGAGGGAGATTATCAGAGGAAATAACACATCCTACTGCTGAATCATGGGATCAGGGAATGGTTTGGGTGGGAAAGGACCTTAAGGATCATCCCATTCCCACCCTGCCATGGGCAAGGACACCTCCCACTATCCCAGGCTGCTCCAAGCCCTGTCCAGCCTGGCCTTGGACACTTCCAGGGATCCAGGGGCAGCCACAGCTTCTCTGGAAATCCATTCCAACCCCTCACCCCCCCCACAGCCAGGAATTCCTTCCCAAAATCCCATCAAACCCTTCCTCTATCCCTTCCACACTTGTCTTCTCAGTCATAACTGTGCTTTGGAATCATATAAAAAAATTATCAGACAAGCCCAAACGGCCCAAAGCCTTTTTAAAATACCATTTTGGGAGGATCCAGCTGATCCATGCAGATCCCACTGGAACTGGGCACCTCGGGCTGCGTCCGTGCCAGCCCAGATCTGCTAAAAATAGCTGGGATTTGTATTCCCGATGGGAGGAGTGATGGCTGGGGAACCCCTCTGGCTCTGGAGCAGCCCCAGACCCGTGGGCTGCCCCATTCCTTCATCCCAGATTATCCCTGGGCATGGGATGAGCCCCATCCTTGCCCTGCTGCTGGGCTGGGGCCACGCGCCGCTGGAGGCGAGAGGACTTTAATCCCAAATGAAATCCCGAGCGGATCCCGGCAGGGTTTGGTTTGTTGGAGCCGGCTGTGCCTGGAGTGCCAGGAGTGATTTATCTCCTCCTAAGCCAGACACGTAAACAGGGCCGTGAATCATTCCCTAAATCATTCCCTAAAAGTGCCTCTTTTCCCTGGCAGGCCGTAAAGGGAGCCCGGGATGAGCTCACAGGGAGCGGCTCCGCCACCCAACGGGACTCGCTCGCCTTCCTCCCGCTCCTCGGCGTCCTCTCCACAGGCCGTTCCCAGAATTCCCATTCCCAGCACCAGTCCCTGGCTTTTCCCTGTTAACTCAGGCTTTATAAAGCCAACAGCCCGGCTTAGACAGGGCCAGATGTTCCTGATAAGCCACGGCCTCCTTAAAAGTGTCGCAACCGAGTTTTCTTTCCAAGCGCTCCGTGCCGGAGCCAGAGCTCTGCGGTGGGAATCATGGATCACCTGGCGGGAGCTGGGATTTATTTCCTGCTGCTGCTGCTTTCCTTAAAAAAGCCACTCATTAATCACCAGGA
Organism: Falcunculus frontatus; assembly: GCA_013398115.1. Classification (NCBI taxonomy): domain Eukaryota; kingdom Metazoa; phylum Chordata; class Aves; order Passeriformes; genus Falcunculus; species Falcunculus frontatus. The sequence goes on from VZRV01001963.1 coordinate 101,582, forward strand.
TCTCCTGCAAGTGATGGGGACCCCCCACTGGAGACTCCATCACCTTTTCCAGGATGAAGGATGTGCTGATCCCTCCGGCACAGCCAAAATTCCCGGCTACCCATGACCTTTTCAGCACGGACAAAGACAGATCCTCTTGATTTATGGGAAGGAAAAAAAACCCCCAACAACCCCACACTAAAAATATCTCCCTGCGTTTCACTGTCCCAACTGAAAGCTTTTCCAAAACAAGGATTCCGAAACAAGGCCGGTGCCCATCCACAAGCCCGTAAAACAAGTAATGAGTTTTTGTCTGGATGAAAACAGAGGTTTTTTTGGGATGAGGTTGGAGCAGGGATTCCGACAGACAGCGCTCACATCCTGCTTTGGAGGCTCGACCTGGCTGCCAACAAGAAACAGAGGGAAAAAATTCCATTGGAATCGTGGGGATGTCGGAGAGCTGGGAAAAGGTGAGACTGGAGCAGGACTCATGGGATGCCCCATCCCTGGAAGTGTCCAAGGATGAGGCTTGGAGCAGCCTGGGACGGTGGAAGGTTCCCTGCCCTTGGGGTTGGAGATGGTCTTTAAGGTCCCTTCCGACTCCAACCAGTCTGGAATTGTGACGCTGGGATCGGGATGGCATGGAAATACTGGGAAAGGAAACCTGAGCCAGGCACGGGCCTCCTGCACTTTTCCCCTGCAGGTGAACCGGGATTTTCCATCAGAAAACAAGAGAAGGAAAACTCTGGAAATCAGAGGCGAAAGGAATAATTTTTTCTGGCTCTGGAACTCTCCCAGCTCTGCCATCAGGGAATATTCTTAATTGCCACTATTCCTGATAGGGAATTTTGGACACAGCTCTAAAGGTGCTGCCAGGAGCTCTGGGTGTGTGCTGGAAAAGGCCATTCCCTAATTTTTTTTTTCGGGAAACAAGATGCATTGAAGTTGTCCCCACCAGCCTAAGCCCTTGTTCTCCCTGGGCTGGGCTTAAGTGCCAATTCCCTGAGCTGAGCTTTCCCAGCCATCCCCAGGTGACCACCCCACAATTTTGGGGTCACCTCGTTCCCTAGGAGCCCCTCCCTGCCCTGCCCATTCACAGCATCCCATGATCCCAACTTCCCACCTCTGTCCGTGTTGTTTGGACTTTAGGCCGGACTATCCCAGCTCTGACACCAAAGCTGGGCTTTCCTGGTCATTGCTGAGCTTGGTTCATCCCACTTTTCTCAGACATCAGGGATACCCTGACAATAGGATTTCTCCCCAGGTTCATTCCATCTCTGGGAGGAGAATCCTTCCAGCCGCTTCCCACCGGAGATCTGGAGGTGTCCCTCAATCCTTTGGTCATTCCCAGAACAAGCTGACCCCGATTTTGTCACCTCAGGCCCGGCTGAAGCTGGACTGGCTGTCACACATCAGGGAATCATGGAATGGTTTGGGATGGAAGGGAATTTAAGGATCATCCAGTTCCATCCTAGCCATGGGAAAGGACACCTCCCACTATCCCAGGCTGCTCCAAGCCCCGTCCAACTTGGCCTTGGACACTTCCAGGGAGCCAGAGGAATTCTCTGGGAATTCCATCTCAGCCCCTCCCCACTCTCCCAGCCAGGAATTACTTCCCCAAATCCAATCTCAATCCACTCTCTTTCACCTTAAAACCAAGGGAAAAAGGACATTCAAACCTCATATTCCCAGGTCCGATTCGGAGTTATCCAAACCCAACAAGTCTAGGGCTCATAAAACCCCAATATCCATTGGCATCTTCCCTTTGTGCTCCTCATCCTGGACCTGGGAAAAGCAGGGCCGCATTTTTTTCCCACCCTTGGTGCTATTTTCCAAGCCCTACCACAGCGGGAATGACGCAAATTGTCCCAGCATCCCCAGCCCCTCCGAGACACGGCAAAAAGACCTGGAATTTCGGCCGGTGGAAATCGAGCCGCCCCACTGACGTCAGCTGGGGAAGGATCCCTTACCGAGACCCAGCTCGAGAATCCCACAGCCACAATCCGGGGTTTGTATCCAGGAATATCCCGACGGATCCGGCTCTCAGCACGTGCGGGTATCACGTTACTGGTGCCCCAGTTAGAAACGCTCGGAGCAGCACCGGGAATTTCGGGGCACACCCAGGCCCGTGACTTTGGCATGATGAATTTACTTCTGTCTGGGCCTTAAATTTAGCACAGACTCCTCTGCAGCCGACAAAAAAAAAAAACCAGATGGGATGCCTCCCGAAAAAGAGATGGGGACCTCATCCACGAGAAATGGGCTTTGTGCTGGAATAACGGCGGGAATTCCGTCTGGAGGTTTTGTATCTCGGAATAGCCCGTGCTAACAGATCCATGAGTGAACAATGGATGTGGAGAATTCCAGTTTATCTCCAAGCTGGACTCCGGGTGCCTCTCTGGGTAATAAAACCCAGGGCGAGTTTGAACTCTGAGCTCTCAAGGTCCCCAGCGGTTCCATTTCTCTCCTCTCGCTCCTGGGGGATTTTCCAGACTCTGACCGGCTTTAAAGTCAAATTGATTCCAAGTTTTCCAATATATCCCAAGCTTTTGGAAAGTTAGAGTTGCAAGGGAAGATCCCGGAATGGTCAGGGTTGGAAGGGACCTTGAGGCTGATCCGTCTCCAACCCCAGATGTGCACAGGGATCCAGGGGCAGCCACAGCTGCTCTGGGAATTCCATCCCAGCCCCTCCCCACCCTCCCAGCCAGGAATTCCTTCCCGAAATCCAATTCACAAAATGAAATAAATCCCATTTCTTTAGGGAATCGAATTTTAAAATGCCAATTTCGGACTGATTAAAGGCTCCTCAGGATTCTGGTTTCTATTCCAGAGTTGGAGGTTGGAAAATAAACGTGGATGGAGGAGAGGGAGGGATGTTACACCACACATTTTTACAATGGAGCTTCTTCCACATCTCCTAAAACGTGGGATTTGGCCGCTTCAGAGCCGGGAATGGAGTCGGAAGAGCCCAGCTGGGTTCAGCTGAGTTTTCCTTGGGAGAATTCCCAGCAGGAGAGCTGATGTCCCTTGTCACCACCACTGGGCCCTGCAGCCAAGGCCTCCCGAATCCCAGAGCAGCTGTTGCCAGCGGGTGACGAATCCCAACTGGAAGTAACGAGCATGGAAAAAGGGCTTGGAAAAGAGAAGGGGAAATGCGGCCTCTGGCACCTGGAGTCGGTCACCCCGAAACAAAACCTGCAACAGGAAAGCCCTTCCATCGACCCGGCCCCACGCAGCAGCCAGGGGCCTTTAGTCTTGAGCTTTCCTCTAAGCCAGGCTTAGGGAAGCAGATGGAGCAGGGATAAAGGAAAAGGCAGGAGAGGAGGGAGCTCGGGTTTCCCGGGATACAGGAGCAGGCTCGGGATATTGGTGGGTTCACAGCAGACCTGAGGGAAGCCCCTCCAGCCACCCCTGGGCACAAACTGGTCCTTTCCAGTGGGAATTGAGATGGAAAATTGATGGCAGAATTCCCTCTAGGCATGGATCCGAATCCTGGGTGCTCACATCTCAGATATTCGGTGCTCACATCCCAAATCCCCGGTGCTCCCATCCCAAATCCCTGGTGTTCACATCCCAAATCCTCTGTGCTCTCATCCTAAATCCCCAGTGTTCACATCTCGAATATTCAGTGCTCACATCCCAAATATTCCATAGTCACACTCCCAGATCTCTGGTGCTCACATCCTGAATCCCTGGTGCTCACATCCCAAATCCCTCATGCTCACATTCCGAATATTCAGTGCTCACATTCCAAATAATCCCCGGTGCTCACATCCCAAATCCCCAGTGCTCACATCCCAAATCCCCGCTGCTCACATCCCAAATCCCCAGTGCTCACATCCCAAATCCCCGGTGCTCACATCCCAAATCCCCAGTGCTCACATCCCAAATTCCAAATGAACTTTCCACTGGAACTTGAGGTCAAAACCCAAAACTTCTAGAAAAACACTGAAAATCATCCCTGGCCAGTTCAGCCCCTCCCCAGTGGAGCAAGGGAAATCAGCCTGGGATCCCTGCCTGGATTAGGGAGAATCCTCAAGGATACTCCAGAGGCATCCGCACATTTTGGGTTTGGATTTTTCTCATGACAGAAATAAACCAAAACAACTTCCCAGATACTCTGGATCCCAAATAAACCCAACTGCTCCCTCTGCCAGACCCAGATCCTGCTTTTCCACACCCTTTTCCAGAGGTTTCTGAAGGAGAGGATTCTCAGTGTCCTTCCCTGTCCCCCCACGGCGTCTCCTGGGGAGCACCGAAGGCTCAGTGAACTTGGAATGTTGGACCTGGCAGGGATTTGGAGTTTGGAACAAGAGGATTGAGCGGCCCTGGTGGGATTTTAGTCCAAAGGCTGCCTTTGGTTCCCCAGTGCCAGGACAGGATAGCGAGGGTCTCGCAGGATTCCGGGAAGATTTCCTGGATTTCCTGGATTTCCAGGAAGGATTCCTGGAGGAATTCCAGTCCAAAGCTGATCCCTGAGCTTTAAAGGACAACATCTCCTGGAGCTGCAGGACCTCAGAGCTTTGCCCGAGGCTTGGGAAGCGCAGCGGGCTCAGAGCTGCCCTGGGGCAAAAAATCCAAGGCTGAGACAATCTCGGAGTCATTTTCCAGGGAAAGAGGGAGAGTTGAAGTTCGGAAGCCACAATTCCATCCCTAGACAGTGATCCCAAAGACGGTCCTCCTATTCCATCCCATTCCATTCCATCCCATTCCATTCCATCCCATCCCATCCCATCCCATCCCATCCCATCCCATCCCATCCCATCCCATCCCATGAGCAGCCCCTTGGCAGGGATTGCCCAATCCCTGCTGGAGCTGGAGACAGGAAACAGGGTGAGAAGGAAAAGTTTGGAGGGTGATGAGGAAAACTTGGAGAAGGGAGCGGAGCCATAAAGGCAGGAAAGGGATGGATTAAAATTTCAGTGGATCAGGGGAAGTTGAACCCTTTGCAGCTCAGGAGAACATTCAGGATCCAGAATCTCTGACACAGTTTTATGGGATGAGTGTGAGCATTTTCCAGCATTTTCCAACTGCAAAACCCCTGGAATAAAACCAGCCCCGAGGCTGGTATGGGTGAGAGTTTGGGAATCCAGATCAGGATGGGATGTGGAGCAGGGAAAGAGGTAAATAAGGAAAAGAAGCAGCCAAATAAACAAGGGAAGTTCAGGATTGGGTTTGACACCACACCCCGGCTCCAGAGTATCCCAACATCCGTCACAAAGGATCCGTCACAGCTGCAGCCCAAACCCAGCACTTTTCCCAGTTGGAAACAAATGGATTCTGTCCCTTCTCCATTCCCTGGTTTTACAACAGTTTGGAATTAGGCTGATGAGGAGTTTCCTTGCCAGCTCCGTCTGTCTTGGGCTAATTCCTGCTAATTGTGGGACAAAACCCATGGAAGCGCAGCATTCCTGCTCTGGGATAATTACAGAGTCCTTGCTAATTGCGGGACAAAACCCATGGAAGCACAGCATTCCTGCTGTGGGATTCCAGCGGGAATTGCATGGGGGAACCCAAGCTCCTGCTCATCCCATCTCTCTCTTGCCTGGGTGATCCTGCTCCCGAAAGGAGAATGAAAGGAGAAGGGACGGGGCAGGAATCGGCATTCCAGGCTCTGGAGAAGAGCCACGGGGCTGAGCCTGGCTAAGGAAATGCACAACGGAGAGCTGGAGAGGGAGAATCCAGGGATTTGGGAATGTCGAGGCAAAGTGAGGAACAGCAGGGCTGGCAGCGCTCTCTCCTTGGTGGAGCAGGGATTGGGAATGTGTTGGATTCTCTGCTTGGATGAGGCTTGGAGCAGCCTGGGATAGAGGGAGCTGTCCCCGCCGGGGGCACAGGGTGGGAATGGGATGGGTTTTCATGTCTTTCCATCCCAAACCATTCCAGGATTCCATGATGCCGCTTGGAATGTGGCTCTGCTCTGGAAACTCCTGTTCAATAATCCCGGAGCAGAGGGATGGCTGGGAAACACCGGGAGCCTTCCCGAAATCCCTGGAGATGGGGCCTTAAAATGACAGCTGGGGTAGGAGAAGGGAAAGGATCACTCCCAACAATTCTGTTATTCTTGTTTCCGAGTACTTGGGAATATCCTCTATGGAATTAGGGTCTGGGGCTGGATGGACTTTTCATGGAATCACAGAATCTGAGGGCGGTTTGTTTGGACGAGACCTTAAAGGTCCCATTCCAGGGACACTTCCACTATCCCAGGGTGATCCAAGCTCTGTCCAACCTGGCCTTGGACACTTCCAGGGATCCAGGGGCAGCCACAGCTTCTCCGGGAATTCCATCCCAGCCCCTCCCCACCCTCCCAGCCAGGAATTCCTTCCCAATACCTTAATTTAAATCTCCCCTTTTTCGGTTTAAAGCTCCTGCTCCTTGTCCTGTCCCTGCCGGGGAACCCCTCCTGGATCAGCTCCAGGAGCATTCCCAAGGTTCTCCCCAGTCCTGGCTCCCTCCACATCCCCCAGCTCATCCCAGGATCCCGGGGCTGGGATCCTGCAGGAGATGCTCCGCCGGAAATCCCGGGATGGGAGCAGCTCTGATCCCACCCGCTCCCTTTGGAGAAGAGATCATTCCCCCACAGCGGAGGGATGCGGGAGTTTTCCAGGGTGCGGGAATTTTCAGGGATGCAGGAATTTTCCCGGCTGCAGCCAACTCAGCGGGAAGCTCCGAGACATTTGCTGCCATCTACGGCCAATCCCAAATAGTGCAAAAAACCGGGAGAGACCCGGCTCTGGCTCCAGGCTGGATTTTCCTGGGCTGGGAATGGGGAATAGGGAATGGGGAATGGGGAAGCGGGGAGGAGCTGTCTCCAAAGAATTCCTAGGAATCTTTTGCCATGGAAAACTTCCATCCCAGGATCCACAGGACACTCAGAGGGCACCAGGAACGGGGATAAAGCGCAGGGATGAGAGAGGAGCTTCCCAGGATAATCTGGGATTGGGAATGACGCTGTGCAACTGCTCCAGAGGGGACACACCTGAAAGGCTTTGGAAAATATTCCAGCCCTTTTCCTTCTTTCTCTTTTCTCTTTTCCCTGTTTCTCCAGAGCAGATGCCTGGAAAACTTCCAGTTCTGATGCTTTTTCACCGGCAATTCCCTGGGAATTTGCGTCCCCCCAACCTGGCCCAAATTCCGGGAGCAAGTGTCGCGTGAGCATCGGGAAAGCGGGATGCGAGCAGCGGGGATTTGGGATCTGAGCACGGAACATTTGGGATGTGAGCAGCGGGGATTTGGGATGTGAGCATCAGGGATTATTTGGGATGCGAGCAGCGGGGATTTGGGATCTGAGCACGAAACATTTGGGATGTGAGCACTGGGGATTTGGGATGTGAGCACGGAATATTTGGGATGTGAGCAGCGGGGATTTGGGATCTGAGCACGAAACATTTGGGATGTGAGCACTGGGGATTTGGGATGCGAGCACTGGGGATTTGGGATGTGAGCACGGAATATTTGGGATGTGAGCAGCGGGGATTTGGGATGTGAGCAGCGGGATTTGGGATGTGAGCACCGGGATTTGGGATGTGAGCAGCGGGGATTTGGGATGTGAGCAGCGGGGATTATTTTGGGATGCGAGCACCGGGATTTGGGAGCGGCGCAGGGAGCGGGCGGCATTTCCCTCCCTCCCTCCCCCTCGGTGAGGCAGGAGCTCATTCCCGCGTGGAATTCCCAGGAATCCCGAGCGCCGCTGTTTGTCCTGGCAGGATCCCGAGGCCGTGGAGCCGCAGCCGCTTCCCTGCCAGGCTCCGCTTCCCGAGCTCTGGATCGAGGATCCCCCTCTGGATGCTCCCAGGAGCTGCCTCCTCCCCCTTTCCCGAGCTCCAGGAAAGATGAACCTTTCCGGGGAGAACGCCGGGAACAGGGATTTGCATTCCCGGGAAAGCCCAGCAGGGCTGGGACACCGCTTTGGGATCAGCCCCGGGCCGGTCCCTTTTCCTGCCTTTTCCCTCTCCAGATCCATGTCCCTGGGAGCCTCTGAGATCCAGGAGAATCCTGTGGGAAGCACAGAACTCCACGCTGGGAGCTGTGGACACTCCGGTGTGGGATTGCTCTGTTTAATCCCAGAAATCCAGGAAACTGGAATGGGATTGGATGCCAGGATGAGCTCCAGAGCCCCAGGGAAATGTCCCATCTTTCCAGTTTCCATGGAAAAGGCTGGATGAAGGATCAAGGATGAGCTGGAGGGAGAGACAGGCTCCCCTGCAGGACCTCTGAGCCCTCTTCCCATGGAAAATTCCCGCATATTCCCACTCCTGCTGTGGGAATTTTGGCATGTCCAGCCTCAAACCATGGCTGGGATGTTTCCCTTTATCCCGAAGTTTAGAGGAGCCAAAGGAAGGTTCATGGATTCCCTCTCCCTGTTCCCGAGTTATCCCGAGGTATCCCAGGTTTTTAACTCAGCTCAGTTTATTCCAAGGGAAAAGAATTTGGAATGTTGAGTCTGGGAATTCAAATGGAACTCGGGCACAGCTCCTAAGGATCATCCCTGATCAGCCAGGATGTTTCTGGATCCCACATGGAATTCCAAACCAAACAATTCCTTTGGGAAAAGCAACGGATGCCCAAGCTCCCCCCAGCAAATCCCGGAATTGGCTTCCTCCATCCCATCCCACCAGCCTGCCTTGATGATTCCAGCTCTGCAGGAATTCTGGGAAAGCTGGAAAATTTCCGGATGTAAAACCCCTGTGGATGCTAAAAGTTTATGGGAACAACCAAAAAAATCCCACCCAGGTCCCGAATTCTGTGGGAAAATAAAGCCTTGGGCAGGAAATCCCTGAACTTTGCTTCAGATTTGGAAAGGAAGTTTTCCATTATCCTTGACCTGGGATTTGTTTCCAAAGCTCTCGGCCACCTACAGAGAGGAGTTTTCCCTCTCTGGAGACGCTGAGCAGGATTATTTGGAATATTTCACGGAGCAGGGCTGGGAATTGCAGTTTTCCCAGTGTTTTGGGGGCCGCTGCTCTGAAAACTGTGGGATTTCCTTCTTCCCTGGAAGAGCGAAGCGTTGGAAAAGCTGCCCAGGGAAATTATGGAATTCCTGTCCTTGAAAGTGTTCAATAAAAACATGGGATTAGTGGTGGGCCTGGAAGTGCTGGGATAATGATTGGACTCCAGGATCCAAGAGGACTTTTCCAACATTAGGAATTCCCAGGTAGGACTTGGGCAGGGTTTTCTCCGTCCTATTCAGGATCTGGGAAGATTTTGTGGGAGCTGCCCTCGGAGCCAGCGGAGAGAAAATATTGGGAGTAAGGACACCTCCATTCAGGAAGGTTTAAAAGCTGGAAATTCATGGAATATTTATTATTCTCGCCATGGGAATTAGAATTCCCCTCTGCCTCTTTCCGGCCTTTTGCCTCTTTGAGGTGCTTTGCCCTACAGGAGAAATCGGTTGGAGGAGGGAAGGAAATGGAATTAAAAATCGATCGGCTCTGGCTCCTGGGAGCTCTGGGAAAAGCAGCATCCTGGCATTTCTGGGATAGAACGGCGGGAAGGAGAAATCATATCCATTAAAAAGAGGGAAAGAGGAGTGGGAGCCTTAATTTGGTTGAAAAAATCCCTTGGTTGCCCTTTCCATGGATTTATTTCAGAGAGATGGAGCACGGGATTATCCCGATCCAGAACTGGGGATATTCCCAAAAAATGCCAGTGATCGAGGGAGCAGAACTGGCACCAGTTTGGAGGGGGCTGCTTCTCCCTCTGGAGATTCCTGCTCAGGAGATCCGGATTTATTCTGGTGGGAATGGCCCAGAGTTATCGGGAAATCTCAGCTTTGGGGGCTCTGGAATTGCAGCACCTTCAGAGGGCTGGCAGATTCCTGTGGATGTCTGGAAAATATGGATCAACCACCTGGAAATCAGCTCCAGAGCCAGAGAACACAGATTTTCTCATGGAATTCCCAGAATTCCTTCTGGAATGTCCAGAATTCCTCAGGAAAATGAGCACAACCAGAGGCTGAGCCAGGTCCCTGCTGTGTCCCTGCTCCCAATTCCCACATTCCCACACTCTGCTGGGATGTTACGGAATCAGTCTGCACATCCCTGTGGATGTCTGGAAAACATGGAATAACCACCTGGAAATGAAGTCCAGAGTCCAAGGACACAGATTTCCTCATGGAATTCCCAGATTTCCTCATGGAATGTCCAGAATTCCTCAGGAAAATGAGCACAACCGGAGGCTGAGCCAGGTCCCTGCTGTGTCCCTGCTCCCACATTCCCGTGCTCTCCATGACGTTATGGAATCTCAGGATCATTTATGTTGGAAGATCCCATAGGATCATGGAGCCCAGCACTGCCAGGGCCACCACCCCAAATCCCACATCCCACATCCACACTTTTGAATCCTGCCAGGATCGGGATTCCGCCACTTCCATGGACAGCCTGTGCCAGGCCTGGACATTCCTTCTGGGAAAAACTTTTCCGTATTATCGAAACTCCACCTGCCCTGGCACAACTTGAGGATGTTCCCTATTATCCTATTCCCTGGGAACAGAGCCTGACTGTTCCTACCCGGAAAACCAGAAGGCAAAGCAGATCTGACCATCCAGAAAACCCCAGAAACAGGGAAAACCCTGGGAATATTCCAGGGAAAGCTCTGCCTGGCCTGCTTTAAGCTCTTTGCAGGACTCTGGTGATGCAAAGCAGCTGGAGCTCGATCATTCCCATGGAAAACTATCTGGGAGGAGCCAAGCCTCACACGTGGGGCTGGGAACATTGGGAATGTGCTCCTCGGGTCACTGAGGGGTGTCCTTCAGATCCTTGGAATGCTGGAAGTGTCTGGCAGCTCCGGGCTGGGAATTCGCAATCCCATGGAGCCAAGGCAGCTCCAGAGAGGACAATTCCATGGTTAAAACTCCGGGAGTTACAAAACAAAGGAAAAGCAGCCCGGCTGCAGGGAAACGCTTTTGTTCTGCCTGGGAAAGGGAGGATTTGTTGACAGCTCCGGGATCTGCTTCCAGCCAGGAACACTCAGAGAATCCCACAAAACATCTCATTCCAGGAGATCCTTTATCCAGAGCTTCCCCTGTCCTCAGGGGTTGTCCCTGTGGGATGGAGACATCAGCTCATCCCACCTCCAGTCATCAACAGCCTCTGGAAAACATCCCATGGGTTTTTTTGGGATGGGCTGTTTGTGCCCTGCTCTCCTTCCTCGGAGCAGAGGGAATTGTTTGGGAGATCCCGATCGCTTTTCCTTAGAATCCCAGAATTATTTAGGTGGGAAAAGCCCTTTGAGATCGAGTCCGGCTCTGCCAAGGCCATCCCTGTCCCCAGGTGCCACATCCATATGGATTTAAATCCAGCCAGGAATGGACACTCCAGTGCTGCCCTGGGCAGCTGGGCCGCAGCTGGACAGCCAATTCCAGGAAGGAATATTCCCAATATCCCACCTGAACCTTCCCCTGAGTCCCTGTTCCCTGGGAGCAGATCCCGATTCCCCCTGGCTGCCCCCTCCTGTCTGGAGTTATGGAGATCCAGAAGGTCCTTCCTGAGCCTCCTTTTCTCCAGGAAAATCCTTCATCCTCCTTTTTTGGGAAGTTTCCTTTGGGCAGGAAGGTAAAATTGGGCTGGGGGGTTTTTGGGATGATCCTGGCACTGCTGAGCTGCTGGAAACATGGATCCAAGGGAAGCACAGATCCCATTTTCCTAATTAAACCCAGAATCAGCTCTGCCTTAATTCCTTTGATGAGGTTCTGGAGCTGAGCCCCTCCAGGATAACCAATCCCTCCCTTCCCAACATTCCAGCCCCACCATCCTGCCAGGAATCTTCTGACTTTTCACCCAGTTTCTTTCCCCGGCTATCTGAGGTCATCCTAGCCAATCCCTGAGGGATTGAGGAAGGGTTTTTCCCTCTCCCTTTCATGTGTTGGGAATTGGGATCATGTGGCCCCTTGATCTCCTCCAGCCCAGACGTCTCCCTGTCTCCCCTTTCCCTTCTCCCTCTCTCCCTTCTCCCAGATCATGGATCACGAGATCCCGGTGCTCCAGGGCCACCTCAGGACACAGCCTCGGCCTCAAGGATTCGACGGCAGCCAAAGAATCCTGGGATTCTCCAAGTCCAGACCAAGGGGAAAGATTTCCCCAATGCGCCAGATGGAAGGGAGGGATCAAGGTCTCGCCTTGGAATCCAGATGGAAAAAACCAAAGGAGCTGGGATTTTCCAGCCTCCGTGTTCTCAGGGAGGTTTAAAGGTAACTTCTGGAGGGGTTTCTCCAAGAATTCTTCCCTACCTCTGGTCCTAAAGTGATTTATGGGAAAGAAATCCAGGAATGGAATGTGCGTTTGGATGTTAAACCATGGCCTGAGGGAGGGATGTTTGATCCAAAGGGAACCAGGGAATGCTGCTCCTCGATATTCCCCAGGTTCACAGCTTTTCCATGGGAAATATGGAGAACCAGGAGACAATTTGGGATAAAACAGACCCAAACCCAAACCCAGCCTAAACCCAGCTTATCCTGCTCAGCTGACCAGGAATGTGAAACAGTATCCAGGAGCACTCCAGTGCAGCAGGAGAGGGAAAATGGGAATTTTTAGGGATATTTTATTCAAAGGGAACCAGGGGCTGCCCCTCGTGAATATTCCCCAGGTTCATGGGTTTTTCCATGGGAAATACGGAGAACCAGGAGACAATTTGAGATAAAAAAAACCCCAAACCCAGCTTCTCCTGCTCATCCTGAAACAACATCCAGGAGCACGCCAGGGCAGGGGGAGAGGGAAAATGGGAATTTTTAGGGATATTTTATTCAAAGGGAACCAGGGGCTGCCCCTCGTGAATATTCCCCAGGTTCATGGGTTTTTCCATGGGAAATATGGAGAGCCAGGAGACAATCTGGGATAAAACAAACCCAAACCCAGCTTATCCTGCTCAGCCTGAAACAACATCCAGGAGTACTCCAGGGCAGGAGGAGAGGGAAAATGGGGATTTTAAGGATATTTTATCCAAAGGGAACCAGGCACTGCCCCTTCTAAATATTCCCCAGGTTCACAGCTTTTCCATGGGAAATATGGAGAACCAGGAGACAGTTTGGGATAAAAAAACCCCAAACCCAGCTTCTCCTGCTCATCCTGAAGCAGCATCCAGGAACACGCCGGAGCAGGCAGAGAGGGAAAATGGGAATTTTAGGGATATTTGATCCAAACAGAACCAGGGGCTGCCCCTCCTAAACATTCCCCAGGTTCACAGCTTTTTCATGGGAAATACAGAGAAGCAGGAGACAATTTGGGATAAAACAAATCCATTCCCTGCCCAAACCCAGCTTTTCCTGCTCAGCCTGGATCAATATCCAGGAGCACTCTGGTGCAGCGGGAAAGGGAATTTTCGAGCGGCTGCGGAAGCCACGGCGCTGTCGGGCCCAGTTCCTGTCCTAATGATCCCTCAAATCCATTAACCAGGATTCCTTTCCCCCCTCCCTCCCTCCCATCCCAGCCCATTTGCAGCGCGGACAACGCGGGAGCAGAAAGCTTCCCTGGCCCGGCTCCATCCAGCCCAGGGACACAGAGTTCTCCCAAGGGAATTCCAGCCTCATCCTTGTTTTTCCCTCAATTCCTACTGTGTCTCTGCTGCTGTCAAAGCCCTTGGACCAGGATTGGCATTCCCGAGTGGCACATCCACGTGGATGTTCAATCCCCTCAGGAATTCGGGCTTCTCCCTGTGCCAGGGCTGGATAAACCTTTCCATGAGTAATATTCCTGATATCGAACCTGAACCTTCACTGGCACAACTTGACGCTTTTCCTCTTCTTCCATCGATGATTTCTTGGGAGAAGGGACCAACCCCGACCTGGCTACAGCCAATTTTAGGGAGCTGTGGGAAGTGAGGAGGATTTGGCACTTGGATCTCAGAGTGTCACTGAATTCCACACCTCTGGATCCACTGAGGATCCTTCCCAAGTGGAAATCATTCCTGTCCTGAGCCGCTCAATTGCCACAAATCAACACAAAACAAATATCCTGGGAGGAACTCCTGGCTCAGGGCCCAGAAATCGGCTGGGAAGTTGTTTTGGGGAGAATTCCCCCAGATCTCTGGGAGAACCTGGATGTTTCCAAAGCCAAGCTGGAAGAAGGAAGTTGAGAAAGGAGGGAAGAGCCAAAAAAAAAAAAAGGAAGGAGCTGCTCAAAGTCACCCCAGGGCCCGGAATAATGAGCAGAGCCATCCAAAGGTACATCCAGCCCAAGGTGTTTCCATGGACCTCAAGGAAAAGCAGGAATGAGCAGCAGGAAGCACAAAATTCCGTGGGATGAGAGCTCTGAAACGCCAAAGGAAAACCTCAATAATTTATAAAAGTTGGATAAGGGGAGATGGAATATTCTCATCCTATGGGTCAACTCCTGGTGTTCCCATGCCGTGATCCACAACTGATCCCAAATTTCCCTCCAGACCCAGAGAAATCCCTGGAATTTAGAATTAAAGGTCAGAGGTTTCAGATCCCGGCGGTCTGAAGGGAATATTGGGGGTGAACTGTTGAGTGGATGGTGGATTCCAACCTTTATCCATCATCTTTTGGGGGAGATGTGGATCTTGTCTCATAACCGGTGTCTATTAATGGTGGATTTGGGAATTTTTATCCATCTTTCCCAAATCTCTCTGCCTCCAGTGGAGCCAAACCCAGAGAGGCACAGCCTGAGCCAGGTTTTATTTGTGTTTCCCGATGTTTCTAAGGATATTCCCGAAGTTCACGCCGGGATTGTACCAGCCACTCCCCTGCATTCCATGAAAATGCAAGGAGATGGCAGGGATATGCCAGTATTTTCCCAGAAATCCCTGCTCAGGTGGGTGTTTTCCTTCTGGTTTTTAAATTTCATTTACAACCAGATAAATCCCTGGATTCTGGACAGGTTTTTTTCCCACCAAAACCACTTTGGATCTCATGGAATTTGATCTCATGGAATCATCAAGGTCAGAAAAGACCCCGTTAAATTTGGAGCCCGATATTCGGGAGAGAAAGGAAGGATAAAATTCCCAGCCTTGCTGCAGTCTCGGAGGGAATTTTTATCGGTATAAAATCAGAATTACTGCACATTCGGAGCGGGAATTGGAACCGTCCAGAAATCTTGGAGCAAATTCCACCAAATCCAGAGCTGTCCCAGCTCAGTCAACAGAGAGAGAGACAGACCCTGCCTGTGAGGGGGCTGCTCCCTGTCCGGGGGCTCTCAGGAAAATCCCGACTCCCGCTTTTCCGGAGGCTGTTGGGAGCGAGGTGTTGAGTGCTACCTGATGCTTCCTGCTGGTCCTGAGCCAGCTCTGCCTTCCCCGGGAAGCTTTCTTGGACACCCTGGGTGCCTCTGGATGACTCCAGGAAGGCCAAGAGATGAACGGAGCCTTCAGTGGCTCCATGGAAAGAGCTGGATCCCTCCTGAGGAGATCCATGGACAAGCTCCCACCACAGAGCCCAGGAGACACCTGGGCATCCCAAGGAATCTCCTTCCCGGGGGATGAACCTGGAGCAGGGCACGAGGGAGTCTCTGCCTGGAAAAAATTCCAGCCAAGAGGAACGGGGAGCGCGTGGAGGAGAAAGCAGCTTCCTAATTATCCTTATTGTCCTAATTATCCCAATTATCCCGCTGGAGGATGCTCACAGAGCTCCTTGGAATATCTGAGCTCACTTAGTCCAGCAAGGTCTCTGCATTCCCTAAAGAGCTCGGAGAGACAACAAGGGATGGATGGGATTTGGGAAGGAATTCCTGGCTGGGAGGGTGGGGATGGACTGGGATGGAATTCCCAGAGAAGCTGTGGCTGCCCCTGGATCCCTGGAAGTGTCCAAGGCCAGGCTGGATGGGTCTTGGAGCAGCCTGAGATAGTGGGAGGTGTCCCTGCCCTTGGGAATGGGATGAGCTTCAAAGTCCTTCCAACTCAAAGCATTCCAGGATTCTCCAATTCCTTTCTCCTGGGGTTCTGCCTGGGAATATTCCCTTTTATCCCACCAGGATCCATTTTTGGAATCTTTTTGAGCTGAATCCCTGCCCAAACTGCAGCTTTTGCTCTTTCCAAAGGTTCATTTCCCAGATCTGACCAGGAAAACTCCAACATCCAAATCCCCCCACTGGGAACACCCCAAACGCAACAAAACCCAAACCGTGCCCAAAACACCGAACAAATCCAGCTTGTTCCTGAGGCATTTCCAGGAGAATCCCACTTCCTGTACACACAAATCCTCACAGGAGTTAAAATAGGGATTTTGGGATCTTTTTAATTTGCCCTGGTGCTTCCCTCTACCCCACAGTGACCAACTGGATAAGGTGGAAAAAAACCAGCAAAAGAGTTTTCAATTCCAGGAATTGCCCCCAAAATCTTTGGATATCTCCTTAGTGAACTGCTTCCAGAGGGAGAATTGCTGAGGGATACCCAGGAAGGAGATGATGGGATTTTCTTGCTCCTTTTCCCCTTTAAGGACATGGGGAATGTCAGGATTGCGGGTCCTCATTCCTTTCTCTGCCGTGTTTTAGGAGTGGTTTTCCTCTGAGTCATTTCTGGAGGGATACAAAATTCCCGACTAACATTTACCTGGCCTGACAGCGGGGAGGAGCTGGAGAGGAATTCCAGAGTGCCAGAAAAAGGGGACAAAAAGGAAAAGAAATCAAGGCAAAGGCTCAGCAGGTTAAAACCGGGGAGCCCCTGTCCTCCCGGAATTCTGGAGCAGAGCTGGGAAATCCATGGAAAGAGGTCCTTCCTTCCTTCCTTCCTTCCTTCCTTCCTTCCTTCCTTCCTTCACCCCCC